>JAQQZS010000008.1:3021549-3045234 GCA_030068045.1 Platyallabes tihoni | reverse complement strand
TTCTTTCATTTTTGTGAAGCTGCTTTGAGACAATGACCATTGTTAAAAGCGCTATATAAATAAAATTGAATTGAATTAGCCAGGTTTGCTAGTTTGATTAATACACGTCTGAATAAGCATCATTAGCATAGATAATAGAGAGATGATAGATGATAGATACTTTATTGATCCCGAATTATGGTGTAATGTTAATACTGTATAACCTTTTAAAAAATGTTTTACATTTTTAGTTTATTTTTTTGTTGGGAATTCTACTGTATCTTTAGTTTAATTGCATTATTCTAGTACAATTTTCCTTTAATTGTAGTGAAATCTTTTTGTTGTATCTTGTTTTTCCATTTTAGGTCACAGACAGTCGAATAAGCATATAATTCCTTATCATACTGTATATGGTTGTGTAAGAGACAAATAAAACTTTCGAATTTTTATTTTTTTATTCCCTGCTCAGAATGTCTTGCCACCGATCTATAGAATAAAAATATGCCATATTTGGATTTTGACCTTTCAACTCTAACTTTGACTTGAATAAATATGAAAGAAATGTCATGTGACTAATGTACAGTATATTACTGATTTATTCCTTCTGAAACAAAAATTGATCACAGACACACTTTGACTTCTGGACCTGACTGTGCAAATTGTAAGAAGCTCTACTGTTGCATAAAGTCAGATTTCTCCCACAGAAAATTTACAGATGAAAAGCAGACTTTGCATTTCTTTCAGCTCTCTGTTTCATGTCCGCTGTCAGTTCAGTAGCAGGGATTTGTGATACAGTAAATCCTCAGGATGTAGGATTCTCTCAATCCCCGTCTGGTACAGGAAACATACTGTATTCAGTACGCACACACAGTCACATGTCTCACAGTCTTATACTCCCTTTAATAAAAAAACAAAAACCAGCAAAAATAAATTTTGGCCACATATACAGTATACTGTAGATACATTGCATGATTACACAGCATTTTTAAAGCAAGTGTAATCAGAAATAATAATTTTTCAACACAATCACACACTGTACATTGCACAAATAATGACTGTTACACAGTATCAGGTATTTAAATGTGATATATTAGAAACACATGTTCCATGCATGTTGTGTAGCTATAGATTTGATAGAATGTCAGACTTATTAGAAAACAAATTTAGGCAACACTTTACATTAAGGTTGTCGTAGTGGGCATTATTCATGACATTAGCTAATACAGCAAAAAATCTTTGCTCGTCTTGTGGAATACTCGCAAACCGCAAAGATTTTTAATAAATTTTGACTTGAAAAACGAGCATTGTCTTGGTTTACAAGTACGGAATATCATGTAGCACGCATGTGCTTCTTGATTTGACGTCAAGCGTCACGTGATCACAACTGAGCCAACGATTTTTCTCTCTCTTGCGCTGCGGGTAATCGTCTCCCCTGCTGGGTCTTAGTGCTCGTCTCTCACTGGTATAATCAACATCTGTGTGTGTGTGTGTGTGTGTATGTGTGTGTTTTTCTTTCTCTTGCACTCTCTCTCTCGTCTTTAGTGTGTGTCAGTGTTTGAGTGTGTGAGTTATGTGTGTGCGCGCGCGTAATTTGACACCTTTTTTGGGCTATAGAACGAATAATTTAAATTTCCATTATTTCTTATGGGAAATTTTAATTTGGTTTACAAGTGTTTTGGAATACAAGCCCGCTTCCGGAACGAATTATTCTCGTACTCCGAGGTTCCACGTATAAACAAACTAGAAACTTCAGTATTAACACACCATCGGAAACATTATTTTTGCATTCATTCCTGTTGTATATCATTTATCCTGTGTACAAGGTTGCAGGGGTCCGTGGAATCTATCCCAGGAGACTTAGGGCACAAAGCAGGTGCGAGGCCACAGTACAGCACCATGACACCTCAGAAACGTTAGCAAACTCCAAAGGTTTTTTAACTGCTGCTTACTGTATGGTACATCATGTGACAGCGTAACACGTTCCATAGAAAGTGCTATCCACCCTCTTCCACATATACAACCTCCAAGAAACTCTTATTATCATCAACTAAAGGTTTATTTCATTAACGTTTCAAAAAACTAAGTAATACTTATCACTATTGTTAACGTTTATAGCACAGCAAATAATAATCGCTACGGGAAACTTAATGTAAAGTGTAATAAGAACTTGTTCTAACAAATCATGGTAGTAGTTGTGTTCAGATAGTGTTGTTCCTGCTATATAAGTGTATGTATTGTATTACTGTACTGTGTTGCTCATAATACACTGTGCATGTTCTTTAATACACCGTGTGCGAGACAGTGTGTGACACATGTGACACTGATATTTACATTAAAATGTGTAACAGTGAAGACACTTACATTTTTCCCAATGCTCCTGCTTACAGTAACAGTTCAACATCTCCTCAAACATATCAGAACAAATACACTGATGAACCATGTATTAGGGTAATAAGACCCTTGAATGACTGAATAAATGTAACACACTTTACACAAGTAGGAGGGACGTTCAAGTCAAACCTGGACTTTTGATTGTATACTGTCATGAGAGTAAAAAAACTCCTTTTATTTCTCTATATAATCCCCTGCTACACTAATGCACTTATTCAAGTGTGCCTATCTGATTCACGTCTGAAACTCACAAGTGTACAGACATATGGCCTTTGAAAACGTTGAAAACATTTCCACCATTCAACTTTTTACGTCTCATAACTGTACTGTGCTTAAAGTCTTCCATAAAGGTCACTCGGTTTTAAGCCTTCATTCACCAGATATTTCACATTAAGTACCGGTTGTGCTTGAACGTCCCTTGTATTATAATAAGTAGATTGCTTTTTCTCCCACTCTCTCACTGATGTGTTTTGGCATCTCTGTTCATCTTTTTGAGCTCTTTTAGAGATGTCGAATCTCTTTATCGTGAACTCCAGTAAAAGACGACTGAGGCTGATGATTTACTCTGTGAGAGAAAAACAAAACCAGTGGTACATGTTAAAAACTTTGTTTAGTCACTAAAGCCCAGGTTCCCAACACTGTTCCTAGCAGACCAGGGTTTAGAAGCACTGCCCTAAAGAATAGCACAGTCATTAGAGTTCTTAATCAATTAATCAATCAATCTATAGAATGTATACCTTTCTTCGTTTCTGCATGCTTAGCAAAGTTTCTTATAGTCAAAAAATATCCTCGAAAAGGTTTTCCATATAAATATCCAAATTTAGAAATATATTCTCTACTTTCTGATTAGTGAGGAATGAGAAATCCTTAATCCAATCCTATTTGCACACATTTGATGCATTGCAGAAATAAGCTTGTCACGGCGGTTTTTAAAGCCTCACTCAGTGCGCATATGTGGACAGACAGTTCTGCATGTTAGCAGATTATTCTTCTGCACGCTAGCAGAATGTCTAACAGTGACATGAGGCAAAATTAACCCGCGTATTTTTCCTGCTTGTTTGGCTGAGTGTATGGCTCTTCCTACAACCTGACAATGTTCTTTTTAGCCACATTCCAAATGGTCTCACTTGCAGTGTAATAAACAGTTAACTAGCAAGTGTTGCTTGCTCGCTATATAAGCAGTTAGCATTCACTTCCTAAACGTTTGTTTCAATCTGAACAGTATTAGTGTTTATGTTTAGGGTGCAGGTTTTTCATACAGGAAATGTAAAACGTTGATAAAAACTGTAACATGAATATACTTTGAACTTACTCGACTACACACTCGAACCTTGGTCCAGTGATAGATCCCTCGCTGATCTGTGGTAGCGCTGCACAGACAAAAAAAACAGACAATGTTCTTATTAAAATGACTCTATTACTATTGTTTAATCCATATCACATGATTTATGGATTCATGATTAGAAAGTAGTTAGTTTAAATAAATAAATAAATAAATACATAGCCACATCTCTGACAGTAGTGCATGTAGTGTGTGTGTCACTCACTGTGATCATCTGCACAAAGCGAGCACACCCTCTCCATGAGCTCTCTGGCCTCAGCGATGAGCTGGTGCGTGGAGTCGGAGATTTCGGGACTGTCTGTAGTTGCCGGGGACGACCTGGTGCAAGGGGCGGGGCTTGAGATCACCACAAGGTTGAATTTACAGGTTTTCAACTTTAACAATTTTTTTAGTCACTCACCTGCTCTCCATCGCAAACAAAGTGCCGCTGGTAAGGACTTTATGAACATTCTGTTTAAAAAAAAGAAAGTTTTTCATAAAGGTATTAAAATGCATTACAGAACCAAATATTAATGATAACAAAATTTAAATTAAAATCTTGACAAATTATTCCCTCTGGTCTTTTCAGACAATCACCTACATATATATGGATCACAAGTTGCCCATTTAGGGGAAAAAAGCAGAGCTAATTAACTATTTTGGCTTAATGTTCAGTCTGTTAAAACTTTAATCAGAGGCCTGAAATAAATACATTTTTTGAAATATATGTCTACTGGTCTAGAAAATTACTTAAACATTGCAAACTGCACATTTAAAATGATTTGAATTATCAGCTCTTTTTTCTGCAGAACATCAGAAATGCACAACCTATTACACATTAGTAATTGCCTGGTGTTAAGCGTTATTGTCAGGTTGTAATTATGTTGTGTTTACATGAGCAAAGCCGAGCAGCTTTTTGTTCGAGATTTCCAGATGTTTCCTGGTGAGTTCAGACTTTCTTAGTTGACTGTTGATGTTGGAAAGCCTCTTGTTCAGCTCCACCATGTCTTCCTGAAATAAAAATAAATAAGTCTCATTAATAACCCGCTTCAGACTTAATATTAAGTAACTCTAGGAAATGTAATTCCTATAATTTCTTTTTTTAGATAATAAGAGATAATAATCTATCTATTTACCTATCGACTGTATCTGGGAAATGTAAAAAACAATGTAATAAAATAGGATGTGCAAAGACCATGAATAGGTAGATGAAGGGATGGACAGATTGAGAGAGTGAGGAACTGAAGGAAGTATAGTTGAAGAATGGATGAATGAATGACTGAATGATAATGAAGGTATAAATGGGTGGACTGAAGGTTAGACAGCTGGAGAGAAGAACTAATGAATTGATGAAGGCATTTACCTCTGTCTTTGGAGTTTGCTTAAACAGTTGGTTATTTTAACCATGGCTTTGGCGGTTGTACTTACATTTGTCTCCTGCAGACTTGTGTGTTTCTTTTCAGCAAGTTGATCCTTCAGATCTTTGATTTCAGCCTCCAGGAGCCTTATGACCTCTTCATAGTCCTGTTCAGCACTGTTAATCTGCATCTGAACAGCCTCAGCTTCGTGAAATCTGCTCTTCAATGTCTCAATCTCCTCCACTGTGGCTTTGGATTTCTGAAACATACAAACATACTGTACATTCACACAGTAATACAATACTTGGATCTTCGCATACTGTATATCTGGATGAAAACCTGGCAGCCGAAACATTTATATGTACCTTCGTTGTTTTTTTAAGTTCCTCCTCTAGAGATGTTTTACTGTCCTCTGTGACCTCCAGTAAACCCTGAAAAGCAAAATTATTCTCATTAACAGTGCCAGGATGGATGGATAGATAAATTAATAAATTGATGTATAGATACAGAACTGGATGTTAAGTAGATAAGAACAGAATGAGGGACAGACAGATGTAGGTAGTGGATGTAGGTCATTATAAATGACAATTATACAAATGACAAAGCTGTATAAAAGGTAATAAATTAATGGAAATGAACAGATGGATGAACAGACTGGATGGAGGGATGGATGGATGCATGGATGATTGGATAGATGGACAAGTAAATGGAGGGACTTATGAAAAAAAGATTGGATAGATGGTTCAATGGATGGATTGACATCAGTGGATGCACAAGTAAACAGATGGATGGATGGATGGATGGATGGATGGATGGATGGATGGATGGGTCAATAGAAAGCTAGATGGATGGATGAATAGATGGAAAGTTAGAGTTCCAAAATTATTCTTATAAACAGTGCCAGGATGTATGGATAGATGAATGGATGATGATGGATGGATGGAAGTATGAATAACAAACAGGTAGATAGATGTATAGTCTAATGGCCAAATAGAGAGTCGGATAATTAGATAGAAAGATAAAGAAGTGGATGATAAGTAAACAGAAAGAGGAACAGACAGACAGATATGGATGGATTAATGGAAGAAATGAACAGATGGATGAACATACTGGTGGATGGATGGATGGATGGATGGATGGATGGATGGATGGATGGATGGATGGATGGGCAGGTAAATGGATGGACTGATGGATGGAAGATTGGATAGATGGTTCAATGGATAAATTGACATCAATGGATGCACAAGTATGGACTGATGGATGAATGGATAGGTCAATAGATGGGTGGATGAATAGATTCAAAGATGGAGGGATAAACTGATAGATGGGTGAATGAATAGATGGATGGATGATTTATGGGTTGAATGGATAAAATTTCTAGATGGTGGACTGACACATGGATGGAGGGATGGATGGATGAATAATTAACAGATGGATATTGATGGATGGCTTGAATAAATAGACAGATGGACAGCCTGAGGGATAGAAGGATGGATGGAATGATGCATGGATGAATGAATATGATGATGGATGAATCAATGGATTGGTGAATACAGTATATTCAACCTGTAGTTGGTTCATCTGTGTTTGCGTTTGCTTCATCTCAGACTGAAACTGCTCCATCTCCTCACTGCTGTAGCTGCACTCTGAGTCACACGTCTGCAAGGGATAAAAACAGGCATTTCATCTGTGGGAACTTTATTAGAGTTCAGAAATGAAGAAATTGTTTCCTCAACAAGCGGTATGTAGCTGGGAATACAAATTCTACTACTAAAAAAAAAATTAACGTTATGTTCTTACAGGTGAGTGGAAGGCAGACGTGTCCATCAAACTCGCCGCCTCGTGATAGGAGAACATGAATGATCCCTGTGCAAGCCCCGCCTCCTCCAGCTTATCTTGGTAAACAGTACGTGTGGCCTCTACAAACTCTGATTAAAGATGAAAAGCAAGTCACAGGCACAGAAAAATCAAGCGGATTTAAAATCAATATTTACAGTTTGCATGGGGGAATCTTCACCTCCGTAAGACACCGTCCCTTGTAAATCTGCGGACAAACTCTCTCTGATCTTCCTCCTCTTTTCCTCTGTGACGTCCAAGCCAAGGTAAGACAGAGCCTGAGGACGGATCCAGAAAACAGGGGGCATGTTAGCATTAATGATCATATTCCAACAGTCAGATTCAGCTGTGCAGGCTCACCAGGTCGAGTTTCTCTGATCTCAGGCGTATGTGAGGGTCCAGCGAGACTTTCGGCTTGGACGCGGCACCGTTGCTCTGTGTGGTCAAAGCTGCCGAGGTGTCAAAACAGAGAAAAAGTAGAGAAAGAGAGGAGTGAAAACATGACAGAAAATTGACAATAGAAATAAAAGTGTATACAATACTGTATTAATGTATTGTAATTGTAATGTATTGTATTAATGTAATATAATGTCATTTAAATAATACCTGAGACGTGAATGTCTGCGGAACTGATGTCAGGAGAAGAGGATGGTGCTGTGTCTTCTGATCGAACCTGTGAGAACGCCATGTTGTTGTTCTTATTTTATTTTTTTTATTCAGAGAAAAAAAAAACTAGTGCTGTTTGAACCTGTGCTCACCTCTGGAGACGTGACGTGCACCTTTAACCTGGTGTAGCCGTTCTCGCCGGCTCGCTGAACACCACTGTGTAACGAGGTGCTGGAGGGAAGATGACCTTTTCCTGGAATGAACGCGATTTCCACCATCGGCTCACGGCTTCAGGGGAACACAGCAGAGAACAACATACATACAGATCAATCATAAACGTCTAGTACTGTGTCCTCGAATGCACCAGAAACTGTAGAGAAGACATGACATGACGCACTCATGATGGTTAGTCATGATGTGGGTATTGACCTGAGTTTCACTCTGTTGATGGCGCTCTTGGCCTCCTCGTGCGTGACTCCGATCAGCGACTCCTTATTTACAGCGATGAGCTGATCTCCTGCTCGGAGACGTCCATCCTGCATGCAAAGAAAATAGAAGTAAAGTTAGTAAAACTAATCCACTATATTCATAAGATGGCATGAACTTTCAGGAAATAATAAAATGCTTCACACACCTCAGACGTCTACTTCTACTATATGTTACACACAATGTTTCAGCTTTCATATTTTATTTCATCACACACTTATTTTAATATAATATTTGTAAAGTGATTGAGCGAGTGTTACACGATGGCAGTCTCCCCCTGACATCACTTCCTGTATGAACAAGGCTGGGCCGTCTGGTCTGTTAGAGCCTCCGCAGATTGAGAGACCCAGAGTGCCGGATCGAACCACTGAGATCAACTGGATCACACCTTCACCTGGGTGACTGCGCACACACACACACACACAAATGGCAAGCATAAAAATGTATTTCACTAGATACAGGCAGTGTGTGTGTGTGTGTGTGTGTGTGTGTGTGTATGCGTGTGAGAGAAAGTGCGAAAGAGATATACCTGATCGAGCGTAGAAGTTGCCCTGTGTTATTATACACACTCTGAGATCCGGCTGGACTGAGCATCAGAGGACTCTGGGATCTGGACGAGGACCCTGATGATGTGCTGTCCAAATATCTGCCTGGACAGCACACAAATCCAAACTCAATATTATGTCAAATACTACAGGGTTTGTACTTTCCCAACTGGTTTTGGGGGAATTTTGAAAATTTGCTAGACAAATCTGTAGAGAGACACATGAGACTTACTGTGCTGAATGGGGGAGTTCCTCGTGGAACCAGTACTGCCGTTAGAGCCGTATTTCTCCATCAGTTCGGCAAATTCTTTCCTTGACAAAATAAATGGGAAAATAACCTTAAAATAAACTTTAAAAATAACCTTAAAGCCTATTTAAAGCTGTGAGTCATTTGCATGTGCAAAACCGTGGAACAGTTCAGTGGACTAATCCATCAGGATTCCACAGGGCCAAACTGATTTTTAAAAAAAAAAGATAATGACAATTTTTTATTGACCTCTTGAGATCTGAATGTCCTCATATGAGGACATGGCGGTTTTCCCAACTACAGTGTCTGTGGTGGCATAGTGGCACAGGGTAGCGGTTAGCACTGAGAATTCGCTCCTCCAGAGTCGGCAGTTCAAGGTCTGTGTACATGGAGTTTGTGTGGTGGGTTTTCTTCTGGTACTCTGGTTTGCTCCTGTCTGGTTTGCACTGTCTAAAGACTTGCTAAATGAAATTAATGGAGATATCTCAATTGCACAATTTTATTTCCAGCTTTGTTATTTTTGGGAAAATTCTCATCCAGCTGTTTACATCCAGCTGGCTTCATCCATATCAATTCAGTTACCTCCTCCTTTGGAATTCTCTATCAATCTTCTTCTCTCTAATTAAATAAAAATACCTTTTTTTCCAACTACCTTCACACATCTAGCTACATCAAGCTGTCTACCTAATTTCCTACATCCATCCATCTTATCCATCTACACCTTTTAACTGTTTCCATCCAACATTTTCAAACCTCCATGCAGCTACTTCAATCCAGCTCCACCATACAGTCTCTAACCAGCCTCTGCCTCTATCCTGTCAGTCTTGTTTAACTCCTTTGATACTGAAATTTCATAAAGTTATAGATGAAGCCATCAAGTGCTACTGGCTAGACAGAAGTTTTAAGGCATAACAACTTGAACAAAGAGGGATGTGGCTTAGACTTTCAAAATGAGGTGCAATATGTATAGTACAGTAAATATGCGCAATATACAAGGGGCATTCAAGTCAAACAAAGGAAGGCATAAAACTGATTGACATTTACAGGAGACTTCAAGCACAGTACAGTGATGAGACTATAGTAAAACACTGCAGTCGTTTCCATAAACATTCGTCCCGTGGAACGTCTGATCCTTGAAAATCGACGGATCACTTATTGCCATCTTGCAGAAGAGATGCGTCTGTCTGTGGGAACTGTACACATAATCATTCACCAACACCACTTACACGTTACAGGAATTCGGCTGGGAGTTATTGCCACATTGCCCCTCAGTCCGGACCTCCCTCCAAGAAATTTCCACATATTTGGGGCATTAAAGGAGTTCCTGGGAGGCCAGTGTCTCAGACATGAAGCAGGCAGTCCAATCATGACTTCAGCATTGTAAGATCTTTGTCGTGGGGCACACAATAGACACACAATAGACACACAATAGACACACAATAGACACACAAAGACAGGTGGCAAGGTCTTATGGGAAATGAGTAGTTTTATTTAGGAGGGAAGAAGAGAAAAATGAGAGAAAAATAAGTAATGTTGTGCATGTGCAGGTCTGGAAGCAGTGGCATGTAATCACTCGGCTGGTGAGCGATGTCAGTGGCTGAGTGACGGATTGGGCTCTCATAGACAACAGCTAAGTTTTACAGTCGCGGCCAACCGGCCCCACCCACTCCTTCTTTTGTCCTTTGCTCTTTTAAAGTCTCTGGGGCGCAGGGCATCACCCTGCTCACATGCCACTCTCCGTGTTAACATCTGCACACTCTCTCCAGACTCCCACACCCAGGGCTAAGCTCCATGTCTCCCTTTAAAGAGCGGAGCAAGCCCAAGGTCCATTGATGATTATTTGCCCTGCCAGATTCAGCGGCCCTGTTCATTCACACACCGGTTGAAGGGTAGGCCGCCTATAAAGTGAGCTTCCAGGATTGAGCGAGGAGCAGCAAAAAGATTTGTGCACACACCCATCATTGTTGCATCCATGACAGCGTACTGAGAAAACCTTCTACCTTGATGGTTTTCAAGCACTAGTGAAACACTGGGAAGAGTGCATTAGTGTAGCAGGATATTATATAAAGAAATAAAGGGAGGTTTTATTCTCAGAAATGTGTTCTGTTATTCTGCACTTTCAAAAGTCTATCAAAAGTCCCGGTTTGACTTACCACCCCTCTATTTAACATTTTGTCAAACACAGGTTTTACAGTGGTGTTCATGTCTCTGACCCATCCATTTACACTAGCATTTGAAAAGTCACTCGTGTACGCATGGAGTTAGCATTTCGATAAAAAAAAAAAACTGAAACTACAGCTGTAAATGTGGAACTAAGGAAACATCAGACCACATGGACCGATGGCCATAGGATTGGTCCAAGTAATCATTAAATCCATTTGTCCATAAATTAAATCCATAGTTTAGATTTGTCACTTTAATGCATCATATCAAATTAGCAGAGAAATGAGGGAAAATTAAGGTTCATTCAGTGTGACTAGAATTGCATCATCATAACAGCATTCCTGATTATGTAATTTAGAACAACAACACAAAAAGAAAAAACCTCTATGAATGGAAAACAGTTTCAAGATAATACCAGGAGTGCAGTTCTCTTATAATGCCATATATTTGGAAACGACCAGGATTACTAGAAACCTTCATACCCTTTGGAAGATCTTTAATCCTCTAAACACAGGTTAAAGACAGAGCATGGATTAAAGACGCCAGACTCATTTCATCATCTTAGTTTCCCTGCAATCTGCTCTCTTCCTCGTCTCACACACATTCCCAAACAGAGAATGCTCATCCCATTGTGGTGACTGTTGTGATTACGTATACTGCTTATACAACAGGCAAGTGTTCAGGATAATTATTTCTTGACTACAAATGGGCAACTTCTCTAAAGCTAGCTAGCTTGAATAAGCTTGTTTTTAAAGTTTAAATACACTCATCATATGCATGAATTGCATTGATGGCCTTGTTATGATTTGTTTTAAATGGTACCAAATACATTGGTTTTCTGAAATCAACACAGGGTCGAAATTATACGCACAGATTCGAAAATCTACATAGATCATGGTTAAATATCCCTTAACAAGTTTCATCAACACGCTTCTGGAAATATTCTGGTTGGGTGTTGGACGACTCTTTTTGATAGATTTGGTAAAGTTCAAATAAATTATCTGCTTTTTTAAAGCATGGTCCATAGATTTTTTTTATAGGGTTGAAGTTCCAAAAGATTAAAGTTAACCTGCTGTATCCATTTTATTCACACAGCTTTGGTCTGTCATTGTCCTTTTGAAACATTCCATTTTGTCCAAGTTTCAGCTGATGATTTGAGGTTCTGCTGAAGAATTCTGATGTTCTCCTCCTTCTTCTGTTTTCCATCCACTGGAAGCACACCAGTCCCAAGGTATAACGCCACTACCACAACCATGCTTAACAGCTGCTGCAGGATTCTTGAGGCTTAATTGCTTGTGGCTTCACCTTTTCTCCTCCAACAATAACTTTGGTTAAAACTTCGCTCCAGAAGGCTATGTCTTTGTCCATGTGGTCAACTGCAAACTTTAGTCAAGCTTAAAGGTGTTGATTTTGCAGCAGGGCCTTTTTTTTCTTGAAAGTCAGCCTTTCAGACCGTGGTGCTGTAAAACTGGTTTTAATGTACTTTTGTTCCAGCAGCTTCCAGTTCAAGGCATCTTGGTGGTTCCTTGGTTGTTCCTGACCATACAAAGCTCAGGGTGACAGATTGGGCCTTCTTCTAGAACTTAGTAAAGTGGTTCGACCTCCCAATAACTTGTACTTAATTACAATAGTTTGAACTGATCTTGGAATCTGTGGTTTAATAATGGCTCCAGGAGACTTGGTGTAAACCTACCGTCCTCCTTCTCAGGTCTATGTGTTGGTCAGTCCAATAAATGTTAAATAAGTGTTAACATGCTCTAGGTTTAGTTATGGAGTCTCAAACAATAAGAAACAGCTAAAAAAAAGTGTACAAGTGCTAGTGTTTCATAACTGAGTATATTAAAACAACATTATGTACTCAGACTTTTGCATTCATCGTGTGTGTGTGTGTGTGTGTGTGTGTCTTACCGAGCTTCCTCATCTCGTGCTATCAGAAGACGCATGTGGTTTGTGGATGAAGCTGCTCTGAGAATATCCACTGCTCTGGAGGCAGAGGAAAAACCAGTGGAAGAGAAAAAATATATATTTAATGAAGCAATTGCAAGAATTTATAATTGATAAATGAATAGATCTAAAGATAGATGCTGTGTGGATAACTGGTTAGATAGTTGGATATGTTACTTAGTTTAGCCTACTCAGTTAAAGAAAAAAAACTTTTTCTCTGTATGTCTATCTATCTGTTTGTATGTCTGTCTGTATGCATGTCTGTATGTCTGTCCAGCCAGCATCACACAAAACTGGTTGGACCGAATTTAATGAAACTTTGGCATTTGTCTAATAGTTAATAAATAAAATAAAAATTGTCCATAAATAAAATAAAAATTTTGAGTAAAAGTAAAATTATCAGCAGTTATGTGCCAGATTAGAAACAGTGTACTGCGCATGCATCAAACTGTGGGCGCGTCTTAAATCGACCGACAGAATTTACTGAAACTGTTAAGTACTAGGCGGCACGGTGGTGTAGTGGTTAGCACTGTCGCCTTGCACCTCCAGGGTCCGGGTTCGATTCCCAGCCAGGCTGCTGGGACTTGGACTTGGCATGTCCTCCCCATGCTTGGTGGGTTTCCTCCGGGTACTCCGGTTTCCTCCCACAGTCCAAAGACATGTAGGTTAGGTTGATTGGCGTTCCCAAATTGTCCATAGTGTGTGAATGAGTATGTGTGCCCTGCGATGGATTGGCACCCTGTCCTGCCTCGTGCCCTAAGCCTCCTGGGATAGGCTCCAGGCCCCCGTGACCATGAATGCAGGATAAAGCGGTATAGAAGATGAGTGAGTGAGTGTTGCAGTACTAAGATGCCTGAAGTTGAACCTGAGTGAAATCAAAGTGTTGAGCAAAAGTGATGTTATGAAAAGTTATGTGCTGGATTTAATGATCTACTTTAAAATAAGCTACTAATGCGCTACTGTCTCAATGTAAACAAACACCTGCACCAATAGATATTAATTAGAAAAGCTAAACTGAATATTTTTACTGGGATTATGATGATGAAAGAAGTACAACTTAGCACAAACAAGGCATAAGATACTCAACCTTACAGAATGTGATTTCTTGGTATTAATAAGTTAGACAGAGAGTTCTGCCGTACAGAAAGACAGACAGACAGACATGTACGTGGACTTCAACCTGAAATAATAATATCACTGTCAGCTAATTTTTAGCTATATCCTTATAACTCTTTCTACAAACATTTTAGCCGTCAACAACCAGTATTTATGCTAGTATACAATAAGTAAGTTGAAATTGCATTAATCATTGTTTTAAAATCTTAAACCTCGGTCTAAAAACTCTTAAACCTTGGTCTAAAACTCACCTCTCACTCGTTACACCGATCAGACTTTCTCCGTTCACTTCCAGGATCTGGTCTCCAGACTGAAGGTGTCCTTCAAAATAAAAAATAATCCAACATTTAGAATTTTACATGCATATAAATATGGGTTCAGCTTATATATTACCTTAAAGAATTACAATAAATGTGTAATGATTGCAGTGGCTGAATATTTAAACTATGATATCAATATTTAATTAGTTGAAACGATAACATGACCAATGCTTCCAAACTTACGTTAAAATAGTTTTTTTAAGATGCACATTTTTCATTAAAGTTTCCTAAAGGTGTACTTAGTCACATGACCAGGGCTCATTATAATATTTGAGGAAGAAACATGTCTGACACAGGATGACAAAAAGACACAAGTATTGCAAGTTTGCAAATTCGTTCTAAAAACGCATTTTAATCAGACTAGAGTTCATCTAGGAGAGCAGTTTGAAAGATGGAGATCATGTGATAATGTGAAATACATTTTTCATGAAAATTATTATGTATTACAATATTTATTAATATATATATGTTAATATTTTTATATTCATATTTATTCATTCATTTTTTACAGTGCCAAAAGCATTGTACATTCCTTATATCATTTATACAGAAAAATATGAGAGAGAATACATTTTTATAGTGTTTAATATAACAGCTGCTTTAATAACGGCACAAATCTGTGGTTTTACATAAGTCAGCTTTTCACATATAAATAATAAAGAATTAGATAGAAAAACAAGAAAATTTTCACGATTAAAAAATATCCATTTTATTAAATAATATGAAAGATTGTTGTCTCCCCACACTAGTACTTCTTTCTTTACCCTACTCACACAACACTACACAAGACACATCATTAAAACTGTGTTAATTGGTTTTAAGCTAAATCAGGACAGACTATACAGGACATGAACTCTATTCTAGAAACATCTCTCCAGATGTAGGTCAGGTCCTCACTGTGCTCTTTTTATATCTCTTAAGTGAAGTCATGTCAAAACCGATTAACATCAGTTTGTATTTTTTACAGATGAATAGAAAAAGAGAGCACTCCAAGTATTCCCAGTGTCTGGTCATTAATAAGGACATGAGCGGTGAACCTTTGCAATGGTATGTCCATTATTTTTATGAAGCAGTTTGCTCTTAAGATTAAGATTCAATTGTTGGGCATATTGAAACGACTTTTTCATATATCCCAGTTAGGAAGCTGGGGTCAGAGTGCCGTGTCAGCCAGGATACAGCGCCCCTGGAGCAAATAGGGTTAAAGACTTTGCTCAAGGGCTCAACAGTGGCAGATTGGCGGTGCTTGGGCTTAAACAAGCAATCGTCGGATCAGTAACCCAGAGCCTTAACTGTTTGATCCACAACTGTCCCTAAAAGGAAGACTTGAAGTAGGAACATAACACACCAGAAACTGTCACACCATGGATGAGTCAGGTATAAAACTACACATCTGATGTAGTTCAAACACAAGAAGCTCAAGCATCTCCCTCTGGTCAGTGGGCTATTTCAGTATAGACTCCCTGTTTTATTGAGTTCAGATCTCTTTAATTTAATTTATAACACACCTATACAAAACAGTCCTTGAGATAAATAATGTCTGTAATTTAGACCTTGTCGCCTCTGATGTCCTACACAAAATAAAATATACTGTATACCCATAGCATTAAAAGCATTAACATTAAAACCACCTAGGGTTTAGGTTCACTTTGTGCCACCTGGGCAGCTCTGACCCCTCGGGGCATGACACCACAGGATGATGATGTTGCACCAGGACATTAGCAGCAGATCTTTTGGTTGCTGTGGGTTGCGGGGTGTGGCCTCCATGGATTAGACTTACAGCACATTCTATGGACACTCATTCAGTGTCTGGGGAATTTGGGAATTACCTTGAACTCTTTGCCTGCTAAGCTTCATGTAGCGACTGTTCTGAGTTTTTCTAACATAGCCTTTTTTCAGCGATTTGAGCTACATTGGCTTTTCTGTGGTATCGAACTGGACGGGGTACCATTTGGCCCTTACAGACATGAAAGAGAATTGGGTCCCCATGATCCTGTCACCAGTTTACTGGTACATTATTGATAATCAGTGTTATTCAATTCACCTGGCAGTGGTGTTAATGTTATGGTGGTTCAATGTTTACAGTATATAGATTTGATAAATAAACCACACTTTTTAATGAACCAAAAAGGCATATTAATATATAGAATAAATACATAATTCCATAGTTTTTTTGGTGGTATTTTCTGCCTAAAATCTTTCCTGTCATATTGTGATTACGTCAAAGATCAGAAGGTCAGGGACCTTAAGAACAATAAGAGTTCACTAGAATCACTCGAGCTAAAAAAAAACATCAAAGCAATTTGTTAATCATTCTTAACTTCAGAGGATTTCAAAGGTGCTTCACGCCTCTTTGTAATGGATTATAGCATCAAAAGATATGTCGAATTCATACAGCCCGTTTCCTGTCCTCCCGATCCGTGCAGAATTGATTTAAGTCCCTGATTGCTTTATTACTTTGTCCAAACCAATCTGCTCTCTCTCACTCAATAGAACAGTATAAATGCAGAAGTTCCCCGCTCCAGATTGACAAGGGCAGGTTCATACCTTCTGTAGTCACAGGTTTCCAAAACAGAAATATTCAGGTCTTGGTTCATAGGGAGGAAATCCTATCAGTTCTTGACAAGTCTTTGTAAAGCTTTGTCAAAAAAATTACTGAGTGGTAGTACAGTAGTAGCCTTAATGTGGGAGCCCCCTAGTGTCGGGAAGGAATTGGACATGACTAAATTAGGGAGAAAATGGGGGGGGACATCCCCCCCCCCCAAAAAAAAATAATAAATTAACGCTTAAAATGTAAATAATTTTGAATCATCCTTGCTAGATTTAAGATAATTTCACTGAAAAGCCTCTGTACCACATATTGTACATACTCTGTTTAACCTGTAGCATGTCTTGGGTAGCTCTGAAATCGCTTGTGAATTAAATCAGACAAGGCAATAATAAATTGATATAAATACTCTATAAAGACCTGACTTTGATTGAGACACCACAGTAGAGCGGTCCAAATGAAAAACAGTATTAATAACGTACCATCGGTTGCAGCAAGGCCTCCCGGTAAGATCCGCTTCACATAAACTCCGAACTCCTCTCCTGTCGCTTCTTTCACACCACCGATGACTTTGATACCTAAAGAAGGAAGAAAGGGGAAGATGGCAGAGTGAGTAACATCGAGTAACACGTCTACAGGATATGTCTTCTTCCTCACTGCTTCAGTTAGGGTTAAATAACGTGTTTCAAGCTGAATCGTATTAATCACTGCAGTAATTATCCAGTGGTTGGCTCTTAACTATTTTGCTTAGTTACGTTCAGGAGTAGTAGACTAAGAGTACGAGTCGTCTGTGTTTGCATGTTCTGAGTTTGCATGTTCTCCCCGTGCTTGGTGGGTTTCCTCCGGGTACTCCGGTTTTCTCTCACAGTCCAAAGACTGTATTTGATGCAGATTAGGCTAACTGGCGCTCGAAAATTTCCCGTAGTGTGTGAATGAGTGTGTATGTGTGTGCCCTGCGATGAATTGGAACCCTGTCCAGGGTGAACCCTGCCTTGTGCCCTATAAGTCTCCTAGGATAGGCTCCAGGTCCCCGTGGCTTTGTATACAGGATAAAGCGGAGTGAGAGAGTAGGGTCAGACTTCAAGGTCAACTATGAGGAAAAACTTCACAAATACTCCAATTATTTTGTTTAATATCTCATTCCTCTGGCTTATATTCTGTTATTCACAGCTAACGGATTTCCCCTTTTAACATAATTAAAATGCAGACACACACACACTGTAAAAGCCAAAAGGCTTCTCCCTGACAGTGTGTTTGATGCTGTATAATGCATTCTGCTGTCTGAGAGCATCAGTGTGTGTGACTGCAGTGGGTTTAATACACACTGATGTTGATGGACTGTGTGTGCTCTGTAAGCAGAACAGTGTTAAGGAGCTTAGTGCTGCGTCGCAGAGCTCGGTATAAATACAACAAAAAGAATGCAAGCCTGCAGGCTTAAAATTCAGTGTGTGTGTGTGTGTGTGTGTGTGTGTGTGTGTGTGTGTGTATGTGTTTGTGTATGTGTAAGAGAGTCAAAATAAAATAGCGTATGATATATTAGAGCCCCACATGCACTGTAAGATGGTGGACACCTGACCACACACACCCATACGTGCTTGGTGAACACCCCATTCCAGGTTTATTCCCCACTTTTCTCCTATAATGAGCTCCATTCTTCTGGGAAGGCTTTCCACTAGATTTTGAAAAAAGGCTATGCGGATTTGAGATCATTCAGCTATAAGAGCATTATGAAGACAGGCAGTGATGTTGGAATGTCAAGGAGGCTCCAGTTCCAGTTCATCCCAAAGATGTTCAGTGGAGTTGTGAGTCAGTCAGGGCTCTGTGCAGGACATTAGTTCTTCCACTCCAGTCACCATTTCTCCATAAAGCTGGATCCCTCAGGGGTTTTGACATGCTGAAACAGGTTTGGGCCTCTTAGTTCCAGTGAAGAGAAACTGTAATGCTGCAGCTTATAAAGAATTTATGGCAAAGTTCAGGGGAAGAAGCAAACATGAATGTGAAATGTAGGTGGCCCCATACTTTTAAACATATTAATGGATTATTAACTTTATAAAGCATTTTCATTAAGTATTATAACTGTTATTATTTGTTGACCATAAATTTCCTGTTTTTAAGGTCCCTTGGTTATTGCCTTAATCATTCTGTGTACACAATACGAGGGGTCGTGTTCAAGTCAAACTGGGACTTTTGATTGCGCAAAATAACAGAACATAGTTATGAGAGTAAAAACTCTTGGACACCATCAAGGTAGAAACGCTGGCCTCCCAGGAACACCTTTAATGCCCCAAACATGAGGAAATAGGTCGGAGCGAAGTCAGGACTGTACGGAGGATGTGGCCAATAACTCCTGTAACATGTTCCTGTAACATGCAAGTGGTGGTGGGAGTGATTGTGTGTACAGTTCACACAGACAAATGCGTCTCTTACACAAGATGATTTTCAAGGATCAGGTGTTCCACTCTGTAAATGTTTACAGGAATGACTGCAGTGCGCTCCGAGCCACCGTCATCCACAGACGTATGGGCTTCTTTAAAATGTTTGCACCTTTTAAATGTTTTCCTGCGTCCAAAAGTCTCATCGCCGTACTGTGCTTAAAGTCTTCCATAAATGCCAGTTTTATAAATATCAGTTTTACACCTTCATTCACCAGACATTTCATCAGTCCCGGTTTGACTTGAACGCCCCTTGTATATTCCACTCATTCAGTTTGTCACATCATTTTGTAAATCAACACATGGAGTGAAACCATACTAATGCCATTATATATATATATTCATACCTAATCCGTTCTCACAGTCTGAAAACTGCATCAAATGCACTGCTCGATCTAATCCATATGGCCCCATGAGTGTCCTGCAAACACACACAGAGAGAGAGAGAGAGAGAGAGAGAGAGAGAGAGAGAGTTCTCTCTTGTTATATTGCAAACAATTCTTTATCAGTTTAGATTACATTTTCTAAACTCTCCAACCAGTGTCCAACACCCTTCCACACAGGCCCCATGTCAGCTTCCACCAGGAACCAGAAATAAAATGCCATTATATGTGTGATGTCCCTCCATGAACTGATGTCCGGTCCAGAATGTGTTCCTGCCTCAAGCCTAGTGTTCCTGGACTGGACTCCAGATCCATTCCCTGTGGCAAGTCCATTCCTGACCAGACTAAAGCGCTTACTCAAGATGAATTATGAATACAGCTTGTCACAAATACATTCACTCAAATCTACAATCCAAAGTGGACCTGATGAACAAGTAGTGAAGGAAGACATTGAAAACTGTTACGTAAAAGACAAGGCACTAATTCCAGAAAAGTTTCTGGGTGAAATCTAGAACAAACAAACAAAAAAAACACACAAAGCAGGATACTGAATATAACAAAATATTGTTTTAATGCTGTTGATTTTGGGAGAATATTATACCCTGATATCCAGCGTCCGTTTAAATGAAATTACACTACAAGTGTGCTTGCAAACAGTGTTATACCGAGTTGGTGTAGAGGTATATTAAGGCCAGGTTAGAATTAAAATCACAATGCCAAAACTGTAAAGTTATTTAAACAAATTATAATAAAAATACAAATAAAAAAAACTATGATATAGTGAGGTGGAAATCTGAAAGACTGCACCTTAAGGCGCATTAATGACCTTAATTGTGAAATAATAAGAAAAAATATATACTGTTTCTATGTACATGCACAGTACATGATAATTATACAGTATATACAGGCGGCAATTTGATTTATTTTAACTTTAAATTTCAGCAGAGTAAAAATATACAAAATATAGTAGTAAATGCCGCGGATGTTAAGCCTTTGTGTGATTATTAATTAATTTAACTGTAAACAGTTTGCTCAGGTACACACACACACACACACACACACACACAGTAACTGTCAGTAAATGCAGTGTTAAATATGTTTTCATGTATGAACAAGCAAATAAAAATGCATTTCAAATTACAAAACTGATCCTGTGAATGTCACCACAGTGGATGAGGGATGAAGTAAGAACACTTCTGAACAACAAAAGATATATTTACACAGTCTTACAGTTTCACAGATGTGTATGTATCAATTTTTCGATGTCTACACAGCAGTAAAGCATATTTTCTTCAATTTTGGGGGCTTTTTTGCCAAACCCCAGGGCTTACCTACTTTCAATACATGTCTTATTTCTTCAATAAACTCTAACCTCAAACAAGAGTAATCTTTCTTTACCTGCTTATGATGACAGCTCCTTTAAACATGACGGAAAACATGGGCATCTCGGATGAATTAGTGTGTGTCCTGTGTGTAGGGTAAAGCTCCTCTCCAACATGCTCCAGCGCCTCTAATCCCACACACATACACACATATACGTAACAAATATACACACATACACATAACACATACACACACACACACACACACACACACATCATCCTTAACGTCACCCAGATTTAGCCCAGATTATCATATTATTCAATATGGCAAGAAAAGATTTCCTTTTTAAACAATAGAGTGTGAGGACTGACCATCAAATTAGCCTTCCTTATGACAAGAAGACTATGGTCACGCAAATACCCAGTCTTTAACACCATGATAAGCAGAAAAGCAGCTCAGGAAGCACAACATACAGTATAGAGCCATGTGGAGGATGGCTTCCTCTTCTGTCACAGGTTACAGCGGACACAGGCTCACCAAAACTGGAGAGCTTAAGATTAGAAACTGTTGTTATTTTCCAAATGTGCTAGTTTATTTGTTAAAAGAGAGAGTTGGCTCTGCAACTAGTTCAATGCTTGTGTGCCAAAAAGTATCAGATTTTCCAATGCATTGTAATCCACGCTGATGGTCCTATCCTAGCTGAGATCAATCCGCTGGCTCTTTAATTCCTCTAGTACTTGCTTGATGCAAGTTTTCTGGGGTGTAATTTGTTGAATTCTCCATTGGGCGTGGCACTGACTTCAAAGGAGGCAGACGATCTTGGCCCCATTCTACACAAGGCACCAAACCACCTTAGCTTCTACAGTTGGATTTGGTATTTGCCATTCTTCGGTGTTGTTGGGGCTGACTTTGCTTCTTTATTTATAAGTTTGAATGGAGTCTCAGAGGGGTTGATAGGTGGCAGAGCTCCTGGTAGTCCCTGTGATGTGTCATGGTTTGTATAGGTATTGGTAAAATTCCCAGATTGTCATTGGTCGATTTGGTCTTCCTGCTCAACCCATTGAGGATGCAATACAAGTGGATTCCGACACCTACAGGTCAGCTTTTGCCTTGTTCCATTATTATGTTTTCATCCTCTAGTAGACTTCCTGGTTTAGCTTCCAATAGTTCATAGTTGACCAACTTTGTCTGCTGCTGTTGGGCCTGTGGTCTGGGTAATCTGGAATTCCTGCCTGCACACAGGGTCCAGTAGTTGTGACCAAGTGACTTTGGTTGAAGTGGTAACTTTTACTTGGCTGGTTTAAGACATAGTTCAAAGATGTAGTCTGAATCTGCCCCCCTCCAGACACATATTTTCTGGATTGATGAATTCTCTCAGAACTTGAAACATAGTCCAGTAAGCCAAATATATTGTGCCAAATGATCAGATGTTTGTGGGGATGTTGGAAGAGGTTGTTTCCTAGAACCAGATACTTTTAATTTAGCAAAGGACAACAAACACAATCCTTTGTCATTAATCTCCCTGTGACCAATAACAATCCAGACCTGTCTTTACTAAGAAGGGCAATGAAGTCACCAGTCAGAATGACAATCACATGCATGGTAGATCTACAGTATAGAGTTCCTACATAGGCAAATTGAGGCTGGAATAACCTTGGCTGATGCTTAGATTTTAAGGATATGTGTCTTATTGGTGCCATTGATGGTGAGGGGCCAATTGACTTGATATTAGTTGGAAGGCTATTACTATGTCTACCATAAATCTGATGCTCTGATGCTCACTTCTTTCTTGTTGTTGTTGTTGTTCTTCTTCTATGTTCTTGCCAGATCCAATGAGTCTTAGTATGAAGTAACATCACCATCAACAGTTCTGGTTTCCACATAGCAGCTCAAATGTCTACTTTCATGGTAATCATTTAAGGCGGTGCCTGTGTGTCATCTGCCCCTGATGCGGTAGCATGATCAATTCCAATTGGCCTAAACATGGCAGCAATCGAGCTTTTGAACTGACCCAGATAAAGACAGCGTGACGCATTCAATTAACAACAACTTTCCTACATCAGCCATCGGGTTTATTAAATGTTGGCAAAAAATCCTGGCTCAATTTTGTCAACTTTTCCCTACATTGACTCTGAGGTTAAAATGACTTGTGTTTGACTTTACCCATTTACACACATCATTTACACAAGTAATGATTAATTTTGAGCCAAGGTTACCTCCTCAGGTCCTCTCGTGTAGTTTTACTTTGTCATTTGTGGTTTGCTAATTAGTTATCTAAAATCAAATCCAGATTTACAGGACAGGAGTTTCATCACACAAGCTCCACGTGATTGTCATCAAAAAACACGGACAATCACACTCACACTCACACACACCTACATTTTTTTCCTTCCTTCTGCCATGGCAACTGTCCACTACATCAGAATTTTAATCACTGAATCTGCACAGCGGGTGGTTATAAGATTATAGGATTAAAATCCAGCCTGTGTTGAGGAGATGCTTCATGCTCTCTCTCTCTCTCTCTCTCTCTCTCTCTCTCTCTGGTGCATGCTGGGAGGTGGTGTGAGAGTAGCGTGTGGAGTGTGGTGTGAGAGCGAATGAGCATTTTCAAATTCTTTTGAAAACTTTCAAACACTTTTGAGCTTTTTTCTAAAGCACAAATATATAAAATAAATATATTAAACATCTAG
>JAQQZS010000008.1:3004729-3015926 GCA_030068045.1 Platyallabes tihoni | reverse complement strand
AGAGAGAGAGAGAGAGAGAGACAGAGAGAGAGAGAGAGAGACAGAGAGAGAGAGAGAATGTGGGTCTTTTCAAGTGGGGAATGGAAGGAATGAACCTGTCTCTCTGCCCCGCCCTGCTTGTGAATGTGTGAAGGACTCATGGTGAGTTGTTTTAGATCAGTCCAGTTGAGCAGGTTCTTCTGGGCGATCTGGGTGTGGCTATCATCACACACACAGACACACACACACTTATGAAAGTGGAGCACACAAAAAAAATGTATCTCAGCAGATCATGGCCTGATATCTGTGTGTTTTTGTTGGTGTTGTTTTTTTACTCATCTGCAATTAGACAACAGGAGGCGTGTTTAACCCTGGAGCTGGATTCACTGTGGCACAGCAGTTTTGTGCCAGAGGACCTTCTCAGTTTCTGTCATTGTTTCTTGATCTGAGGGAGGATTCTGAGCTTATGACTCTCTCCCTCTCTCTCTCTCTCTCTCTGTCTTTCCCTCCTATCCTTCTTGGAAACACAGCTCTGTTCCGGAGTCCCACTATTTATTCCATAAACACCTCGCTAAACCACACAGTTCCTCACTTAAAGGCACAGTGATCTGGTATTGCACAAGCATTACCCTGGGTTTAAAGTTATGCTTTGGTTTATACACAGTTTCCTTTTTGTCCTAAATGCAATAAATCAGGATATCTTCAGTGTTGGAGGGTTACTAACCTTTAACCATTGCTAAATTCGTGCTATATATTTAACACATGAGCTTATATGGACCCTAATAATCCATTTACACTATTAAAAAAAGAATCATGCTGGGGAATCATGAGAAAAGAGTAAAAGAATGACAGTAATGCAATTTCCTGGATGTCAACCACCATAAAAGAAGAAGAAGAAGAAGAAGAAGAATAGCCCAATCCAATAAAAACACTTTACTGTATGTGTCAGAACAGAGTAATCCGGCTCAAATGGAATGAATTTTCAATGGGAATGAGGGGTGTGTGTGTGTGTGTGTGTGTGTGTGTAAACTTATTCATGTTCATGTATAATATGTTCAGTATGTAGATATGAGCTACACTTAATCAGATCGTTAGAAAAAACATACACTTTCTGCGTGACTTTGCCCCATATTTAGGTCACGTTATACGTTTCTGGGAAGGAAATTTGCCTCATTACTGATCTATAAACCCAGTCAGATCGAACACCTCCCTCTCACCTTGTCTTCATTTCTGATTTTCATCCACCTGTTTCTGAATCCGGAGGAAGCGCAACATTTCACATGCAACGAAGCATCTAACCGATCATAGTCTGAACATTGGTCAGAACTCACTCTTTTAATAATATCTGTATGTTTTATACTTTGGAAGATGTACGTCTGTATGTCCAGTCAGATTTTGTCACAACATCATGCAAAACTTTTGCACTACTTGGATCTCTGCCTGAAGTTTAATCTGCGCCATAAGTGAAATCGAAGTGAAAATGTTGAGTAAAAATGATGGTATGAACAGTTAAGAAATGATTCTTGAAGACTTTTTCTCAACCCGGCACTGATACTGAGATGATTAAATATTTTGGAAATGCTGCAGTACCAGATATACTTGTACCAGCACCACACACCCACACATGAACACACACACAGCGATACCCACTAGGTACTAATTCAGTGCCTGAACTGCTCATAGTCGGTCCTGTGGTGCGGGTTTTCAATTAATGGTCATGGAGAATCCACTGTTTTAACACACATTTTATTGCTTCTGAGGGGATTGACAGAGTCAAGCCACGCCTCTTCACTTCTGAAAGCACTCCTGGACACAGATAGCTGTGGAATCTTCAGGATCCAAACTGATGGGATGAATGGGATAAAGACATGTTTAGAAAAACAAAACATTTAACGATGAATGAACCGAGGAGATTGCTCTGATCATACGCTCTGTACATAAAATTCACGACCTGGAAATAAAAATTTGAAATCAAACATGAGCAACCACTTTAAATTGTCTAATTTACTTTATAGCCATAAACTAATTTGTAATGGTTAAGCATTAAAAAGCAAATGTTCAGGTACATGATACGGTTAATCCCTTGTTATGACCTTGGTACAGAATGTTTAGTTAAATGTCCTTAATCTATACAGTACAGAAAGGTGAATCTGACTCAGAAGCTTACTAATAGACCTTAAAAATTACTTGTAAAGTTTTCAACCCCGGGTTTGAGCTGTTTGGGCTGATAACATATCTGGTGAGTGAAGTTGTAAAACTGATTGACGTTTTCAGAAGACTTCAAGCATAGTATGGTGATGAGACTCTTAGCTAGAGTTAAGCATTTCAATTTTTTCAGT
This sequence comes from Platyallabes tihoni, assembly GCA_030068045.1. Lineage (NCBI taxonomy): Eukaryota > Metazoa > Chordata > Actinopteri > Siluriformes > Clariidae > Platyallabes > Platyallabes tihoni. Next base: position 3,013,608 of record JAQQZS010000008.1, on the reverse strand, counting down.
CGTCAAAAATCGTCAGTTTTAAAGAAGGCTGGCGATCTCGAGGCCCACTGCAGTCGTTTCCGTGAACATTCAGCGAGTTTAACACTTGATCCTGTAGAGAACTTGTTGAGACGCATCTTTCTGTGGGAACTGTACACACAATCATTTACCAACATTATTGCCACATCCTCCGTACAGTCCTGACTTCGCTCCAAGCCATTTCCACATGTTTGGGTCATTAAAGGAGTTCCTGGGAGGCCGGCGTTTCAGTCATGAATCAGACAGACAGTCCTATCATGGCTCTGGCATACTGAGTAAACGTTCTACCTTGATGGTGTCCAAGCACTAAAGAAACGCTGAGATAAGTGCCTGGGTGTTGCAGGAGATTATATAGAGAAATAAAGTTCTGTTATTCTGCAGTAAAGTTTTTTGATACTGTGTGAATTGTCCCATGCTTCTATGCCCATAAAATAATCCTCTCAGTGAGACATGGTAATACCTCCTATAGACAAATATATGTACAAATAGCTCACGTCCTCTGGAACTCCTTTGTCTTTCCGAAAAAAATGTTAATTTGTTTCCTATCGTCTGTCTGCCTCCAGGTCTCTATATGACTTACATGTTAATGACTTTTGCTCTTTTGATGTACTGTACTGTATGTGACAAAGGGCACCTGGTCAAAGGCTTAAGTATGATCTCCTTGCTGAGAATAAGTTGAGAACGTCAAACCCATCATATGTGCATGTTTGTCCCGTTACCATGAGTCGGACAATTTGGATTGGGGGAAAGTCGCATAATTTGGTCACTCTATTTGAACTTACCATCTGCACCATCAAAATTCTTGGTTTGACTCGAACGTGCCTCAGGTTATGTTGGTTATTTGAGCTATTAGTTAGTTCTAAGGTGTAGAGTAATGAGTTTCTTCTTCGCATGACATTGAAACACCAGAAGGATCAGGTGCAAGGTTTTTTTCGTTTTCATGTCACTTGTAAAAATGCCTGGATGGATTTTGTCACATGTATGTCTCACATTTTTGAGACACCTGGGTTGTAAGTGGCATTGTATCCCTGTTTAAAAAAATTAGACGCCGTATGACACTCCTCTGTAAAAAATGCATTTCAACACAGAGAGCGGTGACACTCCTAATCGCTGAGTGATAAAGCCGACACACCCGAGCAGAAGACACTCCTCCATAACTTTACAGCAGGTCAAGATTCTATCAATGGTTCTCTGACAGAATGACTTCTTTACTACTTGATTACATGCTTGTACTGTAATTCAAGCGCGGTATTCGTATGTTGGGCTGGCGTTTCCATTTAGCGGTTGTAACTTGCTAGCTAGCGATAGTGCATGTGATGCTGTATGGAGATTAATCTTGCATTCTTAAAAATTCAATATACATACAGTACTTAGATAAGTAACACTAAATGATGAAGTAATGCATGGATGTACAGTAAAAGGTTAGTCAGCAAAATCACTACACACTCAGACTGTTTTAAAAAGATTTAAAACGGTTAACACTAAGCAAGCTAGCGCTAATACATGTGAAATATCTACTGTAACGCTATATCTAAAAATATTAGAAATTGATTTAAATCCAGTTGATGGAAGCTGTAAAGTTAAGAGAAGCATTTCACATATTAGTGCTAATTTGTTGATTTTTAGCCATTTATTTTTGGTTATACTTTTATGAAAAGATGAAGGCAGCATGGTGGCCTAGTGGTTAGCACTGTGGCCCTGCACCTTCAGGGTCCGGGTTCGATTCCCACCTTAGGTCTGAGTTGGGGTGGGTTTCCTCTGGGTACTCCGGTTTCCTCCAACCATCTAAAGACAGGCAGATTAGGCTATTTAGTGTTCCCAAATTGCTCATAGTGTGTGAATGAACATGTGTCTGTGCCCTGCAATGGATTGGCATCCCATCCAGGGTGTACCCCGCCTCGTTCCCTAAGATTCCTCGGATAGGCATCCGTATCAGTTTATCCTGTATACAGGGTCGCGGGGAGCCTGGAGCCTATCCCAGGGGACTTAGAGGACACCCTGGATGGGGTGCCAAACCACTGCAGGGCACACACACACACACAATCCATTCCGGGGCATATACACACACACACTAAAGGTGATTTGGTAACACCAATTAGCCTAAACTAAAAGAAAAAGCAAAACACTCCATGGCGTACACATGCATAATACTTTGCGACCACGTTTAAATTCCTTCAGAAACTAATAGTTTTTTTTGTATGACTTTTAGCATGTGGCTTAAACCTAGTTGCTGAGTGACTGTAGACAATAAGTATCTGCTTTCATCCTTGGTATGGAATGACCGACCCTTTTTGCTTTCCCTACCCACGCATGCCCCTTTTACTGAGAACCATGCAGAACATACACACACACCCACACACACATGATCTGTCACTGAGCTCCACTCACTACAGGAATACACCCTTGCTTTCCACGTTACTACAAAAACGAGTTTCTTTAATGACAGATCGTCTCACACAAATTCCGCATGCAAAACACACTGTATGCAAACACACCCCCTTTCTCTAGAAGGAGCTGAAAGTATGCGCCGAAGAATCCGCTCACATGCACGCACACACACACAAACAAACACAAAAGAATTTACCACAAATCGCTGCCTTTTACACACTTAGACTTTAAACAGACAAAGATATGCTGTAAAGGTCACCATGTGAGATGGGTGCATTGTGGTTTATACCAAAGCCTACAAACATGGCCACCATAGACTACAATCGCCAGTGCAACACTTCCTCCACAAGTTCAAAGTCATGCAAATAGTCATCACTCACACATGTTCCCAACCATTCTCATAGCCTTTGTAAAACAGACTTTGGATTGGCCAAGCCTTGCATTAAGTATTTGATAATCTGGATTTGATCTTATGTTGTTTTATGGATTTAAGATTTTTTAAAAATATATATATAAAATTCCTGTCACACTTTCTCATTTTCTGGCTTTTTGCCTGAACATTCCAGCCATCCCAGGCTCTGAATCGTGACAAAATACTTGAATATCACCTTTGATGGTGCAAGAGATGCAAACTGGCAGGCGGTCATGGCAGCTCAAGAAAAACTATCAGAAGATGATCAGTGTTTGGTTAAGCTAGATGCTAAACTTAACATACCCACCAATGCTATCCTCTTCGTTTATATTATCCCAAGTCCAAGTCAAAAAAGTTCTTCCTGTACTTTACCAGCTAGGCGGGTGTCTCCAAGCAGCAGAAGATTGCACAGTTCCTTAGCCTTCTCATCAGCAAGGCTTTTCACTAGTCTGGTTCCAACCATTGTCTTCGTACGACTAGTTTGTGGAAATGTTCAAGCAATTGTTAAAAAAAAAAAACAGGATACAGCTTCTCAAAGTTGGGGAAGAGAAAATGCGGCTGGAGTTTTGGACATTAGTGGCTGGTAGTGGATGAAATGAACTGGTATCCAAGGCCGCCTTTCATCAAGGTCTTAACCTGCAACTCCTAGCAGAGCTGCCCTTCCCAGATGACCAATTATACCATGTCTTCCAGCTTAGTAGTTCTCCCGGGCCACAAGACCTGTACCCGCCAAACCCTTAAGGGTGCAGCCAGCCCCATGAGAGTCCATGCCTGCACACCAGGCTAAGTTTGGAAGAGAGCACCAGAAAAAGAAGAGGCTCTGCTTGTACTGTGACCAGACCCAATCAGTTCATGACACAATGCCATTCCCAGTATACCCAATCCTGTTCCCCAATAGTCCCTTGAAAATCATTTGTATGAGCAAAAATGCAAATTGCAAGCTATCTGATGGAACAGGAACTGTTCAGAACACGCTGTCATCAATGCCACCTGGTCATCAATGATACTTCCTTTTACATTACTTGGTGGATTGCAAACAACTACTTCAGAGATTGTAGATGTACATGTATTATTGGGTGCGGAACGATATTAATAAAGAGAAAGCTCACCAGTAAAGGGAAGCAATGGTACCAAGGTACAGTAGGAAGCAGTTCTACTTAGTGTGGATACACCCTTATTCCCCTGAAACGCTAATGCCACAGACTCACCCACTGTAGACAAGTTAGGGCAGATCGACTAATGGTGCTTAGAGCCAGAATATCCAAGTATTTTGCAGACAGATACAAAGACCCCCATTATCACCCTTGTAATTAGGTCTTGTTATCACCCCAACACGATGAGAAAACCCAAGGCAGCATGAAACTTAATGGGAGGTACATCAGGCCATACGATATCCTATGTAGCATAAATGATGTCACATACAAGTTAGACCTGCCACTCCACAGTTGACACATTCAGAGTCACCCAAATACAGATCACACACCTGTTGTCAACCATCCGCACACCCTGTGTGAACTGTACACACAATCATTCACCAACACCACTTGCACATGACAAGTTCCACATCCCTCGTACAGTCCTGACCTCGCTCCCAGCAATTTCAACATGTTTTGAGCCATTTAAATGGTATCCAAGCTCTAGTGAAACACTGGGATAAGTGTTTTAGTGTAGCAGGAAATATATAGAGAAATAAAGGGGGTTTTTACTTAATAAGTGTGTTTCTGTTATTCTTCACACAAAATCCACATGCCCTTTTATCAGCCATCCTCACATGCAGCAGATGTGAACATGCTGATCCTACTCTTCACGAGTTTCTAATCTGCTCTTCCAATGCAAGGAGAATCAGGTGAACTTTGGCAGAGAGACAAACTGATGATTGATTAATTAACGGAGTTAATGTTTAACTGTGTGGATGGATTGTGATCAGGTGAAGCAGTTTATCAGCAGCCTCTATTTAGGGTAAGAGCAGCAACATGAGCATCTTATATAGTGTATGGCTTTCTCCTAGTGTGACTGGTCCCACATGGTGGGAAAAAGGGGTTTCAAACCGTTTGCAGCCAGGGACCCCTTTAACTGTAAAACAAATTTCCTCTGCCCTCTTGAACACATCAGAGAAAAGTTAACTTTGGTGCTTGGACACCTAAATATAATATATTGTGCAGAGTCATAGGGGGCATGGAGCCCATCCCAGCAACTTAGGGCACGAGGTGGGGTACTCCCTGGACAGGGTGCCAATCTATCGCAGGCCACACACATACACACTCATTTACACACAAATGGCAATGTGGGAATGCCATTTACCCAAATCTGCATGTCTTTGGACTGTGGGAGGAAACAGGAGAACCCGGGGGAAACCCACCAAGCACTAGGAGAACATGCACACAGACACCGAGGCGGAAATTAAACCTGGAACCTGTGCAAGAGAAGGTCCTAGTAACCCATAGTAACTGCTGTTGTAATAATAAACACTGTCCTGTTGTTCATCCCAGGACTTTAATTCACAGTCTGTTCAATCTGTGCATTCATAACTATTTATAATCCAACTATCTAGTGTCACCAAGAAGAGGGTGGGTTTTATTTCAAGCTTTCCTCAAGTTCATTCAGGATTTCCTCACGTTCTCTGGTTTCCTCCAACCTCTCAAAAACATCCCATTATGTCAACTTGCCCTGCCCTTCAGTGGGATGGCATTTCATACTACTGTAGGTGTATTCCCAAATCACCTCCGGATCGAACACAAACCTGAGAGTGAGTAAGTAAATGAGCGAGGGAATGAGATGCATGATAAAAGATTCTAATGCCCACAGGTTGATTAAGAGCGACCTAGGAAAATCTTTATATGCTGACAGAATCAAAATATGAATAATATGCAAAATAACAAGCCCACATTAGTACACACACACACATACACACACACAATACTGGTATTACTATGGCTGTAACATAATCCCATCGAGGTGACTCGTCTAAAGGTGTGTAAACGTGCGACACTGTGTGAGGTGTGTTCCCATGTCTCATGTCTAAGGTGTGTTTATTTGTGACACTGTAGAGAGGTGCGCAAATAAACTGGCGCCCCTCCCACTCACGGCCTTGGATATGAATGCTCTTCATGATGTCGCTCCACAGCCTCCCATTTTTCAGTGCTCGAGTTAAACACACTTCTATAACACACTCATCCTAAATGAATACACAATGCACCAGATTAGGCTCATTAAAAAAACCCTGCTGCTGTGTGTTATACCTGACGTCAGAGCAACTAATATTAGAGGTATTTAGATTAAATAAGGGTAGAAGTACAGTAAGCACTAAATGATATTCGTGCTAGCATCACATTGGCGATTTTTTGGCTTAGCCTTAATTATAATTTTACTCTTTTCACTATTATTTACTCTTTTTTTTTTTACAGGTATCTTAATTTTTCTTCTTCTATTTCTTGTTTTCTTACTTTTTTGTTCTCAGGGCTCATTTTGTTTTAATAAGCATGATGATTTAAAATACACTAAAAGACCGCTAATCAATAAGAGTCCCATATGGTACATTTTCAGCATTTGGCAGACGCCCTTACCCAGAGCGACTTACATTTTATTTCATTATACATCTGAGCAGTTGAGGGTTAAGGGCCTTGCTGAGGGGCCCAACAGAAGCACCTTGGCAGTGCTGTGTTTGACCCCGGGACATTCTGATCGGTAGGACACTGCCTTAACCCCTGAGCTACCCCTGCAACATGTTAGTAAGATGGTGTCCCATTAAAGTTTGTCCCATGCTCAGGTCGAGTGTTGAGCGATATTTCATTTTCATTAAGTCATGACTAGGCAGCTCCTCCTATAATTAATTTAACTGAGCTTGTTACAAAGCCATAAATACAAAGCCATTATTATTATTAATGCTAGTTACTGTGCTTTAAATGGCCACGTTGGCTTTGTCTTGTCTTGTCCTATTCTATGCTGCATTTTTGGATTTTATGGTTGGTCTCATACAGTTTCATACTCAAGCAAATGTTATTTGAGCGCAAAGTTAAACGCTAACCCAAGTCGAGATGTCAAACAATAGCCTCGTTGCTTTTATCAAGTCAGATGGGCATGTCGGAAGAACCGTACTGTTTCACCGTTTCACTTTTTCTCTCTCAACCATACGCTGCCTCAACCTATCCAACTGGATGACACACACTCCTGCCTGTGACTCATTCTGTTTAGAAGTGCAACAAAGACTGTTCTATCAGCACCATATGTGTTCCCGATCCGTCCGCCAGATCTCCAACATGAAAAAAAATCGTTGTAGCTTAAGGAAAAAAATGGTAATTTTTTTACATTATGTGAAAAGATGGCTTTTGGGTGCTTATATATACACATCATATATACGCATTCGAGTGATTATCGCAAGTTGTAGTCCTAAGAGTGCTATAGTCATCTTTGATCAACTGATTGTGATGTCCTTTTTGGTGGGGTGTTCTCTTTCTTCCCTGTCAATCAGAGCGATCTATCTGTGTTGGCTGGCTACAGGTTTCTTGGGTGAACCAAGTATTAGTCTTCACCCTTTCAGTTCGTTAACTGTCACAAGCTGGTGGTGTGAGTAGAAATTGCCAGTGCCAAAACTAGAGAGAGAGAGAGAGAGAGAGAGAGATGGAAAACAGAACAGTGTGTGAAAAGTCATTAAATCAATTATTCATCATTATTGAGCAATTTCTCTTGGTCTCAGTTGTAGTGGATGTGGAAGGAATTACAATCACAGAGCACCAACAACACACTCAGAACACACCTACAGTGATATTTTTTTAAATGCAGTGTTTTCCAGCCTGCATGGTCATCTATATCACTTTATCCTGTATAGAGGGTCGCAGTGAGGTCTGGAGCCTAAGAGTAGACTTAAGGGCATTTACACACTGGACAGGGTGCCAATCCAACACAGGACGTACACACATTCAATTTGGGGAAAGGCAAATTAGCCTAATCTGCATGTCTTTAGAGTTTGGACTGTGGGAGGAAAGCGCGGGGAGGACACGCAAACTCCATGCACACAGACTCACAATTGAACCTGGAACCTGGAGGTGCAAGGCGACAGCGCTAACCACTACGGCACCGTGCCGCCTCCCTTATAAAAAACTTCTGTACTTCAAAAATCTTTATCCATGTAAAAACTCAAAACATACCATCAAGAACAGGCCAGAGCAGCAGGCAATGATATAACCTTAACTGCAAACTTCACATTGGCCAATCAGAAAGCCTGAAAAATGTTATCACAGGGTACATCATAGTCTGACATCAAACACAGGACATATGGTGCATGCGATGGATCCTCTTTCATGCCAAAAACTCTATTTACTGTCCACACATCAACACCGAAAATGGAGTTTATAAATATCCTGTGTCTGCAAGGATCTTTACATAGGGATGGCCCGAAACATTTGTGTGTGAAATGCATAAAAAGAAGAATCCTTGTTGTAAAAAATACCTGTGTGTGTGTGAGTGTGTGTGTGAGTGTGTGTGTGAGTGTGTGTGTCTGTTTGTGTGTGTGTGTGTGTGTGTGTGTGTGTGTGTGTGTGTGTGTGTGTGTGTGTGTGTGTGTGGACTAGGCGTCGTTTACTGTTTGTATGAGTCAGTCTTTGTGAGGAGAGTGTGAGGCAAGGGGTATGAGGCAGTGAGCAGTATGTACTGTGTATGAGGCAGTGTGTATGAGGCAGCGTGCAGTATGTACTGTGTATGAGGCAGTGTGCAGTATGCACTGTGTATGAGGCAGTGTGTATGAGGCAGTGTGTATGAGGCAGTGTGCAGTATGTACTGTGTATGAGGCAGTGTGTATGAGGCAGTGTGTATGAGGCAGCGTGCAGTATGTACTGTGTATGAGGCAGTGTGCAGTATGCACTGTGTATGAGGCAGTGTGTATGAGGCAGTGTGTATGAGGCAGTGTGCAGTATGTACTGTGTATGAGGCAGTGTGTATGAGGCAGCGTGCAGTATGTACTGTGTATGAGGCAGTGTGTAAGAGGCGGTGTGCAGTATGTACTGTGTATGAGGCAGTGTGTATGAGGCAGTGTGCAGTATGTACTGTGTATGAGGCAGTGTGTATG
>JAQQZS010000008.1:2985907-3004629 GCA_030068045.1 Platyallabes tihoni | reverse complement strand
AGTATGTACTGTGTATGAGGCAGTGTGTATGAGGCAGTGTGCAGTATGCACTGTGTATGAGGCAGTGTGTATGAGGCAGCATGTTACTGTGAATTCAACCTGCTGAATTCCTGTGAATTTTGTCTGAGCTGGTTTTCTTCACTGTAGCATTTAGCACGGATCTGCCACAAACATGTGAAAGTACAATAAGAGGAAACCTGCATACCTTCTTCACACAGGTTTAACAGGTTACTGTAATCTCCTCCATCAGGAGTGCGGCAACCAGAAGTCTAAGGTAAAGCTGCAAATAAAAGAAGTATGGTTATGTTTGCAGGACGTGCATTGTTCATAAGTCAGAAAACTAGACGATGGTTTTAAGTCGACAGCAAATGCTTGTTTATCAGACTGCAGACTAGACCAGAGTTTACAGGACTTCAGGTACACAGGTTATGATCAGTCTCTTGCTGAGCTGTCAGCTGTTTCTAAATAATTAAACCACCTCAGTGATGCTCAATAGGATACGTTCACCTGAACAATGCTTACTTTTATCATTTCATAAACCGATTTCATTATTTCACATGAATACTCAGCAGTAAGGTTGTCATTAACTGTATTTGTCTTCTTTATACTATTAATATTTAATATGTTTTTACAATGAGGCTAAACAGGTTGTGCAATAACAAGCACAGAAAATAGACCCGCCAAATATGGAACATTACCTAGAACATATTATTGCCTTGAGTGTTTGTGCAAATAATTTACTGTGATCTGACAATTTAAGAAAGAGAAAAAATTTGGTGCCTTGGTGTGTTGTATACGTTTATAAATAAACGTAAGACTTCAAGCCAAGACTTAGACTCAGTAAAACATTTGAATGGTGCAAACGTTTTAAAGAATGCTGTACGTCCGTGAATGAATGGCGATCCTTGCCAAGGTGGCTCAGAGCCCACTGCAGTCGTTCCCGTGAACATTCAGCGAGTGGAACTCCTGATCCTTGAAAATCAAGGAAGAGACACATCTGTCTGTGGGAACTGTACACACCATTATTTACCAACGCCACTTGCAGATTACATGGCTGAGAGTTATTTCCACATCCCCATACAGTCCCTACTTCGCTCCCAGACTTTTCCACATGTTTGGCCAATAAAGGAGTTCCTGGGAGGCCAGCATTTTAGACATGAAGCAGACAGTCTGATCGTTTTCTGAAATTTTCTCCCTAATTTGGTCGTATTTGGCATCCAGGACATTGGTGGCAGATCCTTAGGTGCAGTAGTTTTTGGGATGGGGCCTCTGTGGATCAGACTTGTTTGACCAGTACATCCCATGGGTGCTTGATCAGATTGGGATCTGGGGAGATGGGAGGCCGGGTGGCAGGCCTTGGGTTTTTTGTAGGTTGCGGTGCACTGGGCTTTGTGGTGCCTTTCTGTTATGGACAGCAGTGACCGTTTTTCTGCAATTTGTGTTAAATTGGCTTTTTTTTCATGGAATTGGACCTCACAGGCTGGCCCTTGATTCCAGCAGGCATGGGTGATGGCATTGATGCCAATGATCCTGCCATCAGTTTATTGGGATATAATTAATATTGTTGGTGATGTGTTAATGTTATGTGGTGTTGATGTTATGACTGGTCATTATATTGTTTGTTTGTTTTCTGGGGTATAATTTTATTGCATTGTGTAATTTTTATATGTGTGTTTTTCTAAAGTATGACACTAATTGCATTTTATGTGTTTGTTCTTCTGCAGTATGAACTTCGGTGCATTGTGTAATTTTATGTGTTTGCTTTCTGAAGTATGATTTTCACTGCACTGTTTAATTGTACTCAGGTTTTCCCTTGATATAAATGCATTGCATATTTTGTGTTATGGAATATGATTCCACTGCAATCTCTAATTTTATCATTTTTTTTTGCATTCTGCATTTACTTCCTGGAGTATGAGTCAAAGTCTTTGTCAAAGTCACTCAAATCCTTATGCTTGCCCATTTTTTTCTGTTTCCAACACATCAACTTCAGGAAAAAATGTTCACTTGCTGCCTAAAATAGGAGTGGGTCAGAGCAACTCCAAAACTGCAGAACTTGGTTGATGTTCCCAAGCTGCAGTGGTCAGGACATAACAAAAGTGACATGGCGAGTGAAGACTGACCCGTGTAGTCCGATCCAATAGACGAGCTATTGTATATCAAATTGATGAAAAGGGTAATTCTGGTTTTGATAGAAAGACTCAGGACACACAGGTCATTACTGTTTTGGTGGCAAAAGGGGGGACCTACTCAATATTAGGCGTTTATTATGTTTATGGCTGATCAATGTATATACTGTATATCCATCTATCCACCTACGAACCTCTATGGTAACTTCATAACTAAAAAAAATAAACAAACAAATAAAAATAAATATTATTTTATGTAAATACTTTTTTTTCCCCCTGAAGGGCATGAGTTTCATTGCATTACAGGCATTAACTGTATTAAACTTTTTTTGTGTAATATCGTTTAGAGTCTAGTTACACCTTTGCACAGGACACGTTCATGCAAAAGTGTGCACGGAGCCCCACCCACTCCACTACACCGTGGGGCCCGCCCTCTGAGAGGGGCGTTTCCCTGGGCATTGAAAAACAGCCCCAGTTGCAGGTGTGTGTGTGTGTGTGCAGACAGCTGCAGGTGTTGGCTGAAACCGAACAGCTGCGTATGACAGTGTTGGAGAGAGTTTTCACCTGGCCAAGGCATCCATCCGTCAGTCTGTGTAGAGAAAAGAAACCTCACACAAAACACGCATAAGAGCGGGATTTACACACGCAAGTGTTGGGGAAAGCTGTCAACATGTTTAAGAAGAAGACTGCGAAGAGTACTCTGTCTCCTTCAACCACCTCGTCCTCGAAAAAGTGAGTCCACTTTATCATTGCATGCCTTTAGTATTAAAATGCATTCTCTGTTTTTGTTATTATTATTATTATTCTTTAAAGGACGCTTGTTTTAAGTCTCGTGCACGTTTCAGCTCGCGTATTGTGCCTCGCGCATATTTGTTTGTTTGTCGGCTCGTGCGCACTTTTTCTCTTCGCTTTAAATTTACTCCGTGCGCGAGAGCAAATATTTAAAAATTTAAAAATAACGGCTTTTTATTATGTAACCGTTTGTTAACCGTCATTTTCCAGAAAATGTCTTCCGTTTAGCTTAGCTACGTGCAATATATATGTAAATGTATGTGTATGGATGTACGTTTTACACATAAACCTAGATTTGATTTGATAGTAATGCCAACATACAAAAAAAAAAAAAAAAACTTAAAAAAAACCTAGATTTGATTTGATAGTAATGCCAACATACTAAAAAAAAAACAAAACCTTAAATAAATAAATAAATAAATAAACAGTACTGTACCCAGCACCTTCTCAGGTAGACACATACTGATGGTCTCAACAAACAACCTTAAGGGCCATTAGTACCCAAAGTACACTGTAATACCTTTATTTATGGACAATGTATAAAACTATGCACATCAGAAGCATTACTTTGAAAATAATCTTGAGGTTAATCTTAATCTGTAAAGTTTTTAGTATACATACATACATACATACATACATACTAAAGGTACAAAACGTGTCCCCTTGACACTACCTGCCTTCTGTACCTGTGAATATGCACCTTTAATATGTACTTTAAAGTTTTAAAGGGATCACACGTCCAATTATGTACCCTAAACATATTAAGATACCTACTACATGTACAAAAGATAAAGCAAAGTACAGATTGGTATGTTTTATTTTTGAGAATGTACCTGGGAAGATAAAGGGTGTGTACCTTTAATTGAAGCTTTAAAGATATAGAAGTACATTCTAAGGTATAATTATATACATTAAAAAAAAAAAGTATTAAGGTTTAGTACGTGGAAAGGTGTACCTTTTAATTAAAACTTTTAAGGTATATCAGGCATTTAAAGGTTCGGTTGTGTAGGTTAAAGGTATAAAGATGTATACTAAAGGTTTAAACATGCTTCCTTCAATGAAACATTCTGTTTGGGACGTTTCCTAAGAATGTATCTGGAATGTTGCACCATTACTTGATGTTTTAAAGCACTATCAGTAGTCTTCAAGATATAATTAACATATTTAATATGTACTCTAAAGGTATACCTACTAACTGAAAAAAAAAAAAGATATACCCTTAGTTATGACAGCTAACGACAAAGCTGAATACAGTAAGGAACATTTATTTTTGAGAACGTGCCTAGGAGCAAATGTGACCACACCCACAATAAGGCTTTTAAATAGAGCTAACACTCATCATAAATACTTGTAATATTTTTTCTGTCTACAATTTGTTGGTTGTTAAATGTTGTAATTATTTCAGATGTAGGATATCGGAAGGATATTACAGTATATTGTAAATCACAGGGCTCCTTTTCACCATAATTGTGATCATCTGTGCTAGTCTTACATAGAAACACAACCAATGTGTAAATCTTGAAGAAATATATTAGTACAATAGACAGTGGAGGTTTGTATGCCTTTAGAACCTGGGTGTATATGTTAATCCAACTTAAGGCAGGTCTGCTAATAGGAGGTGTAAGATACACCTGTGCCTCAGTCCACTTGACAGTGTCTTGGATCGAATGGCATTTCTAGGCGTGTGGATGTTTGACACGAATGCCATTTCTGTTTACCTGGGTGGGAGGTGGAGTGGAATCCGAACAATGTCCTCTCTCCCAGCCCTTCCCATCGCACCTTTGACTGAGTTGTTCTTCTTGCTTAAGACCTCGAGATGCTTCTTTGTTTCTTAAATGGCCTGATTTTCTAGTTCTGAAGCTGGAAAGTCTGAAAGACTTACATTTCAAGTTCAAACATGCAGACTCGATACAAGTTTCACCCTGAGCATTAGCGCTGCTTTTTGCATTCATGCAAAGTGCAATGGCTTTTTATTAACGCTGGTATATTAAACACGTTTGGGTTCAATAACAGCAAAGTTATGAATTAGAAACTGCTCTTGTATTTGGACTGGATGTGGGACGTGAGTTGTGTTGTTAAAGTCAGAAACTTGTGTATGGTGTTCCAAGCCACATGTGAATCAGATCAATTGAACATTGGACCTTATTTCCCGTATGAAACACACAATGAATGAGTCATGGGCAGCCGCAGAACTACAACCCATAATGCTCTCTGCATGCCAAGACTCCACAAAGTTCTCTGGCGAGTTTTTAATGACGTACCAACAGGGATGTGGCTTGGAATTTTTTTTTTTTTGTTGTTGTTGCTGAAATTATTGAATTTGAAACAGATGTCAGAGAAAGGAGAACATTTCACATGCATAGCTTTCTGTCTAGGTCATCGGTGAAAGTCGCACCCGATGTTGTGCAGTAGAGGAAAGCCTCACACGTATGAAATCTGTGATTGAGGTTAATGTAGGTAATGTGGTTATAATCTGTAGTACATAATAGAGGCGTAGGTTTCTTTCCAGTTTCCGCAGCATGTAAAATGTGCAGGACTAATCATTAAGTAATTCTTTTCTAACCCAAATGCTCGTATTCCTTTAATTAGTAGTAGGTATTCGTGCAAATAAAACCAATGATGTATAGGTTTTATTAACACAATTTCTTTTATTATGCTAGAATTGTTTGTTCGAGCAGACTGCAGCATCTGAAGTAGTTCAGAGTTAACAGCCTTGCTCAAGAACTCACTGGCAATGAGCAACGCTGTGCCTTGAACCCTTACCCTGATCACCAAAAATCATAGAACTTGAGACACCACTGTGTGTTTATCCAAGTAACATGTGGTGTGGCAACAAATGACTGTGACCTCTCCCACTGATACCGCGCCAACTCCCTGAGTATCTGTACAACAGTAACAGCCCATAGAATGACAGAGAGCAGACAAGTCAATCCCTGTGCTGGATCCCTAATAACACTGAATTACATAACTCAGAAGGATTAAAACTCCTGACATCATATTAACAGATGAGCGAGAAAAGTGCGCAGCCTGACTTCTTATGTAGTCATGTTGGATAGTATCTTGTCAGTCATCACCTAAGAAAAAAATTTTAGTTATGAAGACATTGTGCCTGGAGCACAGCTCTCTCTGAAACGCAGCGCTTGCAGATATGCACATGGGAAGAGAGATACTTTGCAAGTCAAAATGATTACAGGTTATCCTGTCCATAAAACCTTTTTCACACTTCTTAGACCTACTGTATACACTCTGATAAGTTCTTTCATCAATTCTGTCATCATGTTGTATTTTTCATTTATAGAAATTCAGCCATATACAGTAGGTTTAGTTTCTCTCAGCTTCATTTGGTCTCTCTCTCTCAGCTGTGAGCATTAAACCTGTCTATCCTGTTTGTGTATGAAACACTCACATTACTGTGTCGTGATCTCACTTTCTCCCGTCGCTTTAAAGCCCAAAGCTCATGGGAAAAAAGGCCTATGTGCAGGTACTAAAGAACAAAAAGTCAAACCTTCAAATCATGCCCTAGAGAGTCTAGAGATAAATCTGGTGTCAGAATCATTTTCCTCAAGTTATGTCATGCCCGGCTGTGCAAAATAGCAATTTATTACACATTTGTTTAGTTACAACTTCTTTAGTGTAACACACTCCATTACCTATGCTGTGCAAAAAAAAAAAAAAAAAGGTGTGGCAGTTTACTTTGACAGCTGGTCACATTGCCATTGTTTTTTGATCCCGTTTCCTTTGAATTCGGAAAAGAGTGTTGGTGCACGCAGCACGTTGCCCTTAACAAAAAATACAAGCAGGTGTGTACTCGTTTTAGCTGAGAAGACAGCAAGCATCGTCTTCCTGTGTTAGCTGTTCACTAAGGTCATATAGAGAGATTTCACTTGCTAGATTTCAGTTGTGTTCGTAGGATAAAATTCTTTTTCTCTTCTGCGTACTACAGGCTCGATCTGACCACTCTGATCGAGAAGCTGCAGAGGAATGCCGACAAGGTGGAAAAGAACATCTTGGAGACAGAGCAGAATCTCAACAAGGTGATGCTTGTTCCATGACAGCGATACATCTACAGCATACCTAATAGTTATAATACATATTGCACTGTTGCCTTTGCACCTTCAGAGTCTGGGGTTCGAATGGAATGTTTTCCCCATGCTTTGTGGGTTTCCTCCAGGTTTACCCTCACTGTCCAAAGACATGCAGTGTATGCTGATTGGTGATTCCAAATTGCCCATAGTGTTTGATTGGGTGTGTGCGATTGGGTGTGTTAATGTTTTATCACCCCATCCAAGGTGTCCCTGGGATAGGCTCCAGCCCATACCCCACCCATTTCTCCCACCCACAACCCTAAACAGGAAAATCAGCATGGAAAATAAATGAATTAATAAATTAATATTTATTAAACTTTTTTAAAAGGTTGTAAAAGATTGGTGTAAAATATCTGATCAGAATAACTGTACCCTTGAAATGGCCCAAATATGTTTCTTCATTCTCTAAATCCATTTAATTAAAGTGCAAAAGATGTACAAAACGTAGATTTTGTCTGAGAGTCTTTCATCTTATGAAGAGCAGCAGGAACAAAACCACTATGCTGACATTTCTCTCAAGGTTTTATTTATTGTCAACAACATTAGTATGATCACTTGAATCAGCTGTGATCTAACCACATGACTTCCTCGATGACTTTTTTATTATCAGGATGTGATCAAGATCAACGAGGGCAAGCAGCCGCTATATCAGGATTCCACCAACAGAACGATCGAGAACTCGCTGCTCATGCTAAACGGTCTGGACGAAGACGCATCCGAAGCCAAGCGCCTGCAGCACCCGCAGGCTGAGATGATCGAGCAAGAGTGAGTACACATCACAGGTGCTTTACGTTAAAGTAGAGTTTTAAGTGGGTTCTATTAAGATTCTATTTTCTGTCAGTAGACGCCAATAGACTAACATTTGTGTGAATATAGAACCGAGCCTTGATTACAGCTTAAATGAGCATGTAAAGAGAAGGTGATTTAATTGATCTTGTAACTTAAGTTCAAATTCATATCACAACGATAGTTACATCATGACCATCTTACTTTGTACCATACTGTGTGTGGATATATATATATATATATATATATAATGATTTCAGCCATAACATATGTATCCTGATTAGAAACTGAAGCTGGTATTCTGTATCTATATCTGATAAAATAATCAATCAAGTGGAGGTCCGAAGGCGTCTCCTGCTCACACTTGGTTCTTGCTAAACTTTCCCATCAACACCTTGTCTGACTGCATTGAAGCATTTTATGTTTGAATCAGTTATCTAGTTTGAATGGGATATGGATCAATACACTGTGTAGACAAAACACATTTGCTTTCTTTTTTTCTTTCGTTCAGTATGAAGCAGCTGCGTGAGCGCGTGAAGAAGCTGCGGACCGATCACAACCATATTTACCACCTGACACGATCCGAAGGGGTTCCCAGCGTCAACTGGGGCAAGATCATCGACGAGAAAACGGTGAGTAAGCAAGACTATATCCTTTAGTCTTTCTCTTCATCTCTATTTCCAACTTTTGTTTTGGAATTCATTTACCTAGAAAATCCAGCTATTAATCTGAATGTGTGTGTGTGGGTGTGTGTTTATGCAGGCAAATCTTAACAACAAAGGATTTGGACAAGACCTGCCCACTATTGAGAATGAAGTAGAAGAGCACAATATCTTTCACAGTGAAGTGGAGGCCTTGGCTCCTTACATCGGTCAGGGAGACAAGGTGAATTAGTTGCATCGCTGATTTCCTGACATCTCACATTATAATTATTATTATAGCGGTTGAGTTGTGTCCCAAAGCTTCTGCTTCGTCTTTCAAAACCGAATTATTACACTGCTATAAACATGCCTGATTGTTAATATATAAAGAGCTACCTAGAACACAGGTTTGAAACCATCGAGGGCAGCATATGACTCATTGACACTCCTGTTTGTGTTGCAGGACTACGTTGATGGCCTGCAGCTGAAATACAACAAACTTATGGTAAACTTCTGCTTTTATTCTCCTTTTCTCCCTTTTTCTCCTGTCTCCTTTCAGATGTCTTGAAACCGATCACTCTGTGGATTTGAATAGGGAGATGATCTGTATTTGAGTGTGCCTTTTCACTTTAATCAACTCAAGGCTCCTCCTAACCTCCATGTTAAACCCCAGAATTCAGAAATGATTTAAGATTATTTAAGAATTAAGATCAAACTCCCAGATGACTGTACATTTACATACTTTTTTTTTTTTTTTTGTCATTCACATCCAGGCAAACTCTACAGCTCGTCAGAAGAACCTGCTGAGTCTGAGAGACTACATGCAGCGCTGCACCAACGAGCTCTACTGGCTGGACCAGCAAGCTGATGAACGCATCATGTACGACTGGAGCGACGCCAACCTCGACTATCCTGCTCGTAAAAGGCAGTACGAGGTAACGGCACTCCCCAAACCAAATAAAACAACTGAGAACAAGATGTTCACTTCTACTGTGCTCAGTGCTGGATGTAAAGGTCCGATATTTTACTGTGAGCTACCACAAAGTGTGTTGGTGCTCCAGCTGAAATACCTCAAACTCCCTTAATTTCACTCCTCCTCCTCCGAATGCACCATGAGCTGCTGCTGAGCCACGCCCCTCCAGAGACAAAAAAACGCTGAGCAGCAAGCCGAAGGAGGGAATCTTCTTATATGAGGTCACAATATGGGGAACATATTAATTGGCCTGTTTAAACCCCAGCTAATATTAATATAGAAAATAGGAGAGAAAGCAGGAAATGTTTCTTCTTCACACTTTTATTTTGTTTGTACACAGATATTTTGCATAATAGATTACCTTTTAAAGTTTTTCCACCTTATTCCACTTCTGTAGAACTATATCAGTAAGTGCCTGGAATCCAAGGAGGGGACGGTCACTAAGCTGAGCGATGACGGGGAGAAACTCATCGCTCAGGGACACCCAGGAAAGAACGTCATCGAGGTACGGTCAGATTGCAATATGACGGTATAATAACAATAACGCCGTCAATTTTTGCTGCCGTGTACAATATATTGTATGTTCTGAGATATTAACTATTATAATATTATTTTATAATTATTGCAATATCATTCTCATGTTTTGTGCTTTTCTTTAGAATAACAGTTATAAACTGTTATATATGTGGAGGCTAAGATTTACATTTTAGATAGCATCTTTTAAAGGTCCTATATTTTAATATTTCTTTACTTGTGTGTGTTAATGGTCCAGCTGAATTGCCCTGCAGATAATGCATTTTTCATACCGCAAACCTTAATATAGTATTAAAGACACAACAACGAGTGGTAGAAATGGCTACCTTCAAGACATATTATAGTAATATATGTGATAGTGATTATTGTGATAATGAAGATATAGTGACTTAAAATGTGGTCTACCAAAAGGTTGAGTAGAATGTTAAAGGGTTAAAATGGGCTGTTCTTATAAGAACTCACATTAGAGGGGAAATTGAATTGAATTCTTATAACCCTGGCCAATATAAAATGGAATATTTTGTTTGTTCACACGCAATCCGAATTTCAAACATATTGCATAAAAGTGAGTTTTGAATAATAGGTGCCCTTTAAATTATACATTGTGGAGTCATTTATTTCTACATGCATTAACAACTTTATTAATTCATATTAATTTGTTTGTTACAGTGTATCATGATATATTTTTGTAACACTATCCACGCCCGATGTAGAGTACAGATGTTTAGAAATGTAGTCATTTATTTGGGTTGCTTTGGTCATTTGATTTGATTTTCCAGGCGCATATGGATGCTGTTCATGCCGACTGGAAGGAATATCTCAACCTGCTCATCTGTGAAGAGAATCACCTGAAGAACATGGACGAGTACCACAAGGTAAAGAAAAGGCTAAATGATTAGTGCATCCGCCATAAAAGACAAAAAATACCAAGTCCTGGTGTTAAAGACAGTTTGACAAAAATGTCAGAATTATGGAAATTTTGTTTTGTTGTCATGTGCAGTTTCAGAAGGAAGCCAGAGACACTCAGGACCTGCTGAAACGCCTGGATACCGAAATCAACCAGAAGTACAACCCTGACTTTAAAGACCAGTACCAGTTGGAAGGCTTGCTCACGGACATGAACGTAAATACAGTTATTACTACATTGTTATTTATCATTTTACTTTTTGTTTTACGTTGCATGCGCTTGTGGACAAGCAAACAGGTGTAGAGTCTGAAAAGAAGGTTGTGTTTATTTCTCCAGGACCAAGCGAAGGCCATGGATCACTTTGATGATCGCGTGAAAACCCTCCAGAACCGAAGCCTTCAGGTTCTGCCCTTGAAGTACCGCAGGGAGGCGCCGCAAAAACTCGTTCCCGTCGAGGCGCTGTGTGACTTCGACACAGAGGAGGTATTAAACACTCATCCTCTTCTATCCCTTGCTAATCCCTCTTTTATTGGAAACTTTTCCTGGAAGAAGATCACAGAAAATCAGTAACGCAAAGTGCTCTCAGAGTGGAGCTGTTTAGTTGTAATTTATTTAAATCCTGAAAAAAGGTGAAGGCTTCCAGGTTAAGCAGTGAGACAGCAAGTTAAATCTCACAAGGTTTTAGCAAAATGTATCAGGACTCGTATTAAGACTGGTCTGATTATTATCCCTGGAATGAACAGGGGCAGGTTCAGCGAGGAGCGCGCTACACACTGCTCAGGAACAACGGGGCCAAATGGGACGTCAAAGACTCAGCCGGACGCACCATGGCAGCCCCCGGAGTGTGTTTCTTCATCCCGCCTACTGACCCGGATTCAGTCGCCATCGCTGAGAAGTGAGTACTTCTCTGTTACTGTCTGTGGACGTATCATACAGTGTCAAAAAACAAACATGAAAGGAATGCAAATCCAAAACTAAAATGTACACAGCGTTCTCATGTTTGCTTTATTTTTTACAAGGCTTATGGAACGTAGGAAGAAAAGTGAAGTAAGTCTCTGGATCAGCAGAAAGATTGGCAGAGAATAAGACAGGGTTACAGTATCATGCAAATAGAGAAATCATAATCAGAAGCAAAAACCAGGAATGATGAATCACTCTCTGTACTTTGAATGGTTAAACCATAGAGAGAGAGAGAGAGAGAGAGAGAGAAGGGTGAACAGGTATTAGTACACGGAAGCAAAAGAGGGTAAACATCAAGCAGGTGAGAGAGAGGGAGGTAATGTCCGGACTGGATTAGATTGTGGATTTATGGATAGTTTTTTCTTTAAAAGATTTTAAATTTGCAGCACATGGGCATAAAAGTTAACACTGTTGCCTCATACCTTCAGGGTCAAGGCTTCGAGTCGCTACTTTAAGTATGTGTGCGTGGAGTTTGCATGTTCTCCCTGCGCTTGGGGGGTTTCCTCTCACAATCCAAAGACATGCAGTTTAGGCTAACTGCCGTTTCCACGTTGCCTGTAGTGTGTGCATGCATGAAGGAATGTGAGTGTGATTGTGTCCTGCAATGGATTGGCACCCTGGCCTCCTGGTGTCCCAAGTCCCCTGGGACAGTCTCCAGACCTCCAGGATTCCTGTACAGGATAAGCGCTACAGCGGTACCTAGGCATATGGGCCTTTAAGGTGAAATTTCGTATTGCGAAATGCATTTTCCCATAGGAAATAATGTAGATGCAGATAATCAGGTCCAGCCACCCAAAAATATTACCAATATTAACAATTTCCAACACTAGAATCATATTTTTACATATAAAAACAATCAAAACATTTAGACAAGACACTTAAATTAAGGAAATTATTAAATAAATAGACATTAAACCTCATTTAAGCTTAATTTATGATTCCTCTTGGCACCGGCTGCTTTAAAACCCAAACTGAAAGCGGCTCCGTTTTCTTCTTGCTACCGTCCTCGCTAACATTTCTTCGGACCCATGGTGCTGTGTCTTCACTAAATCTTACACAAAATGCCAAAAAAAAAAAAAAAACACAAAACAATATACTGTATAAAAACACTTTGCTTTCTTGCAAAATTTCAGTTCTTAAGGTGAAAATTCTTAAGTTTGTATGCGGAGGTATCACGGTATAGAGAATGAGTAATTACAAATGTACTGTAATCCTGGAACCTTTCATCATGAACCTACTGTAGCTTTCCATGACTTCTGGCTAATTAACCAAATCTCTATGAGTTAGCATTGTGGGATAATATTTTTTCTTTTGTCCCGATACAGTCTCGTGAGCCAGCAGAAGGCCAACAAACAGAAGCTGGCGAACAGCAAAACAGCGCTGCAGGCCCGACTGGGTAACCTCAAGAAGGACAACACGGGTGGTGGACAAGGTGTGCTTCAGGGATTCATTCAGATACAGCATACTGATACTTTAACACGATCACCGTCACTGCCACAACATTAAAACAGGCTTCCTTCTGAGTATGCAAGCAACAGGATTAGACGTTCAGGAAAAAATTCAGTTCAATTTTATTTGTAATTGGCATTGTTGCAAAGCAGCTTTACAGAAATAGTAAATGATGGATATGTGTTAGTAAATAGTAAGTAAAAGAAAAAAAATCTAACTTGTCCCTGATGAGCCAACCCAGGGCGAAGGTGGCAAGGAGAAACCCCCTGAGATGGCAGTAGGTAGAAACTTTGAGAGGAACCAGACTCAACAGGGAACCCATCCTCATTTGAGTAATAACGGATAGTGTGAACATAATTTAATCAATGTCAATCAGGAATGTTTTCTTTGAGAAGGCACTAGATATAATAGAGTCGATTATTGTATTATAGAATTTAGTTCCAGTAATTTAAAAAAAAAAAAAAACCTGTTTATAAACGGTGGCAAGTCGAAACACAACCTAACAGACTTTGATGCCTGTGGTTTGTGAATATTTTCGTTGTTTCCTCCAGTAGGGAAATAATTTGGAATTCAAAATGACAGCAGCTTCACCAGTTCTTTGTGTTTTATTAGTTTAAGTGTCAGGTTAACGTTACTGGTTTGTGTTAACATTACTAATGTATTCTGCATTCGACTGGTTATATATTATTAGACATTGCCTAGTTTTTGCTTCCTGCACGGTAAAAAAATCATATCTTAGCAAGTTAAAGATTCTTAAAGCTACCCAAAAATAACTATAATTTCTTAAAATAGGTTCTTAAAAACCCAAATATTGAATTATTAAGTTTGTTTCTAGTCAAAATTGATATGCAAATTATTTTTTTATTGGCAGAAAACTTTGCTCCTTTCAAGAAGTAAACTAAAACTAGCAAAAGTAGCAAAATTATCTGCATCAAGAAGAAGAAATTTTTGTTTGAATTTTTAGTGAAATTTGATTAGAAATAAGCTTAATAATCTTCTATTTAAATTGTTGCAATCTTATTTTAAGAAAGTGTAAATAAATGTAACTATATTCATGATATTTTCACTTGCTAAGATAGAATTTTTTGTAAAAAAAAAAAACATTTCGATTCAGAATTGCAGTTTATTCTTAGTTCAAAGGATTGCAGCAAATACAAAAATAGCAATACAGTTACAGTAAGTCTCCAACATACGGACAAGTTCCATTCCGAGAGTTTGTTCGTAAGTCCAATTTGTTCCTAAGTCCAACAAAGATTATCTGTGTACTAGGATACTAACACAATTGGCCATACACAGTATATGACTGTTCTTTAGAATCGTGCCCATGGTTGAACGATTCATGAGCGATGTCTGTCATCTTTTCATCTCGCTCAGTTCTCTCAATTATTTTCACTTTTGTCTCCACCTTTATTGCTTTCTGTTCTTAACAGTACCAGCTTCATGGCTGTTGCTTCCTGGGATGCACGCTACACGCACGTGACAAATTTCTAAATTTTGCGATTGAACATGGCCAACGCATTGCCTGTATCTTTGAAAGTTTGTAACTCTAATGTTTATACTGTATGTTGGGGACTTAGTGTAGTGTGTTGAACTTTACTTTTTTTGTGTGTTTAATGTATTTTTAGATGAAGGCTAAACTTTTCTAAACAGCATAAATAGTTTCACACATTTTAAATTCACATTTTTCACATCAAACTTTGACCGTTCGATATACAGAGTAAAAAGTCATCACAAGCTCCATTAAAAGTCATTTCAAAGCCTTTGACCAGAGAGAGCATTACTTAACACCTCTCACAGTCTCCTGTCTGATAATCTCAGACTTTTAATTTCATTCAAGTGGTTCTAACTTCTAACATGGCGGTTACAAAGCTTTTTTTTCCACCTGTATGACAGATAAGCAGGAGCTGCAGTGTCGCCAGCTGATGGCCGGACTGGATAAAGTGGTGAACGACCTAGATAAGCAGGAGAAAGCCATTTATTCCCAAGTGCGCCCCCCTCTGGAGCAGAGCCGTCCCGTACAGGACAGCGCTGATAGACTGCAGAACCTGAGGGTAAGATATGAGACATTTCTTTTTCACTTTCTCTCTGTCTCTCGTTTCAGCACTTTGAATGTGTTACTAACCATTAATATCATTAAGGTATAAAAAAAATCTTACTGACAATAAAAAATGTACACTAGGACAAAGTGCCATAAGCTTTCATACATTTACTTGTGAAAAGAAATGTAAACCAAACTTAAAAATGAACTGACATGGCACACTGTGGCACAATATACTGCTGAAAAGTCGCAAACTCTTAAGTTCTCTGAGATTTTTTATTTTTAGGACATTTCCTCCATCGTCCGTAAGATCGAGCCGGAGAAGATGTCCAAAATCCGCGAAGCTGAGACTTTCCTCAAATCCACCCCCAAGTGTGCCAGCGCTCCACAGCTCTCCGCCAAGGTCGACACGACTTTCAACAAATACAGCAAGGTTGAGCAGCTGCTCAAGTGTTCAGATGATAAGTATGTGTCTGTTTTTTTTTGTTTGTTTGTTTGTTTTTGCATACACTTATGAGAATCTTGTAACTCTGGCAACTCTGAAATGGTGAATAAAATGCTTTCTAATTTATTTCCATAGACTTCAGAACTCCAACAAGCTGGAGCGTTCGATACAGGAATGCAAAAGCCTGCTCACGCCCTACGAAAGCAGGCTGGCCAGAGAGGAAGTCGCTCCATCTGACCCGGCCACCCTGGATAAGGCTCTGCGTGAACTGAATGTAAGACTGTCCTTACACTTACACACATCTCTTCTACCAACATTTACAGTACTGTGCACGCCCACATTATTTCTTCATATGAAATTAAATAAAATGATGTAGATTGCATTAAAGGAACATGAATAAATGTATTAATGCGACAGTCTGCGAAGCGCCCAAAGTCAATTAAAAAATTGGTTATGTAACATCGTCTGTTCCAACCAATCAGCATTCAGCATCACCAGTATACTAATCACCCTCCTGATCATCTGTCATCATCTGGACCTGTTTCTCACTGGTTCATGCCTTAAGTTAGCTGAAAAATATGAAGGGGTCCCTCATGACTTTTGCACAGTGCTGTGAAAAAACTCTACACACTTTTGTACTGTAAAGAAATACTGTACACACTGAACCACACTATGAAATTTCCTGATTTACAAAGACACATCTTATAACATATTCGGTCCGACACAGGACATGAGCTCGGAGCTGAGGGCAAAGAAATCCATCGTGCCAGACATGGAGAGTAGTCTGAGGACCTCGAAACTCAGCTGTGATAACATGGTGAACAGAGTGCAGGAGCACTGCCCTGACATCGACCGGCAGGAAACCGAAGTGCAGAAACTGTCCAAGCGCTACGACAACATCCTCAGGCAGCTTGACACCAGGTATGTTTGACCTCATGTCGCAATTAAACATTATCTGTATGTAACAAAAAAAGGGTAATTAACCTTATATAACACTCATATTCAGGTGCGTTCACACTTGCTATACTTTACTAGTGGTGTAACAGACTGTAGTTTTCCCTGCACAATATTTGCACGGTCAATACTGTATGTTACTATATATACCATATGATTGTATGACTCTTAACACATGTACATACAAACCCATACCATCATTTACCACTTTTATTATTTATTGTAAAT
Source organism: Platyallabes tihoni (assembly GCA_030068045.1). Classification (NCBI taxonomy): domain Eukaryota; kingdom Metazoa; phylum Chordata; class Actinopteri; order Siluriformes; family Clariidae; genus Platyallabes; species Platyallabes tihoni. The sequence goes on along the minus strand of JAQQZS010000008.1, from coordinate 2,987,708 downwards.
ATGCCACTTGTGCACTTCCAGTTAGATGCTAACTGCAATTCTTTTGTACGTGTACTTTGCACAATGACAGTAAAGTTGAATCTAATCTAATCTAGTTGACACCTGATTGATATGAATCCCAACGTTATCGCAACTTTAACTATCGTATTGCAAAATACAGGTTTATAAAGTCCTGCTTATAGTTGCGCCTTATATTTGCAGAAAACTTGTTTGTTTGTTTTATTGTTTTATTTTCGTTTGCTTAAACTTTCTCCTGCGCACGCACAAATCGTATTTCCACTCGTTCAAACTCTCCCTGTCTCGCAGGTTCTTTGGTTCTCATGGTTGCCAGATCATACTGAACAAATCCCGCCTAGACTCGCCTAGGCTCGAACTCAGATTAAAAACAGTCAGAATAATATCAGCATTATACTGCAAATTAATTATATTTGAACATGCTTTGTTTAGTCTAAGATAATATAAAAAGAAGACCAGTTATTATTATTATTTTACATTAGTGAGGAAAAAAAATGATTAACAGAATTAGAATTAGAAAAACAATTAGAATGCGTTCACATCATCATAAAGAGAATCAAAAAGTGTCTCATAGTGCATTTTAATTTAGCAACTGAGTGTTGAATATTTTAGCTTCTATTTAAACATTAAGTGTATTGTTTTAATTAATTGGAATTGTTTTCTAAATATGGAGGATAAATATATGTGTGTAGACCTGTTCGTCACGTGTTTACCATGTAAGCTTGGTCTACTATACTCTTTTTTGAAAATGCTTCTGTTATTCCAGAACACAGAGTCTGCAGAGAGCTAAAAATTCCTACAACAATTACCGTAATGATTATGAAAATCTGAACAACTGGCTCTCCCGTGTGCCGAACTACGAGCCTTACGAGACCGACACGGTCCAACAGGTGGATGGGAAACTGAAAAACCAAAGAGTAAGTCAGCTTTACCGCTTTTATGTTACTACTATTGTACAAATGTGGGCTTGTGTGTGCAAATGGACCCAATTTCTTAGAAATTTTTTTTTTCTTTTTTTTTAGAATCTGCTCTCTGACCTCGCAAGGAAAGAATCGGACTTAAACAACGTCTCGAGGAACGCACAGCTTTACCAACAAGCAGTCAAGGTCTGAAGCGATCCAACTATATCACACAGAGTTATTTTCCATAGTTCAACCAAGCTGGGGTGGAACAGTGGCGTAGTGGTTAGCACTGTGACCTTACACTTCCAGGGTTGACGGTTCGAGTCGTGCCTTGAGTCTGCGTGTGTGGACTTTCCACAGGGGACTCCGGTTTCCTCTCAACGTCCAAAGACATGCAGATTAGGCTAATTGGCTTTTCCAAATTGCCCGTAGTGTGTGAGTGAGTGTGTGGATGCTTAAGCCATGCGATGGACCTTGTACACCGAATCACATGGAAGAGGCTCCAGGTTTCCTGCGACCCTGTAGAGGATAAGAACTATAGAGACTGAGATGAGATGAGTTTAACCAAGCTAATCTGGTGAAACATCAACATGCTCCTCTTTGTTCTCTTGTTTAGGATTACGAAAACGAAGCTGAAAGGTACAGGTCCATTCTCGACCTTGAAGACGGCCTGGTGTCTCAAACGTACAAGAGAAGCCGTCTGGAATCTCCTGCACTGAAAGTCAAGGGAGAGGTAAACTACTACGATAAATTACTAACGCACAGTACATTCCTTTTTTTTCCTCTTGATGATGTAGATGTCAGGTAGATTTTTTGCTCATATGTGACACATATCGGATATGTTCTATGTCCGTGTAAACAGGAAAAAAACGCATGCATTCCGA
>JAQQZS010000008.1:2957475-2970345 GCA_030068045.1 Platyallabes tihoni | reverse complement strand
GCCCTCCTGGCTGAGTGGCGGTAGAAGCTTAATGTGGGAGCCCCCTAGTGACTAGGAGGAATTGGACACGACTAAATTAGAGGAGAAAATCGGGAAAAAGAATTCGGAAAAAAGAGGGGCTAAATTTATTTTAAAAAATAAAAAAAAAAATCTAATTGCTAGTATTTTTTTATTTTTTATTTTTTTGGTCAAAAATAAAATTTTGTACAGACATCACACAAGCTTGCCATTAAATCTGATCTAGAGAACAGGCTAAGTTAGCGATCGAATCAGTGCTAGGGTGGGTGCAAACATCTTTTACCGGCATTTTTGTTCAAAATAAAGCCACGTGTGAAGGCAGAGTAACTCCTCAAGGCTGTGTTGAAAGTAAACATAAATTCGATTTTACACGAATTCCTAAAAACGAAAAATTGTGGGAAAAAAAAAAAGATTGTGTGAGCTGACGTGTCATGTCACTCAGAGTCTGGAAAATTCCTCCTCACCTCTCGGACATGATGAATGTTTGTTTATGAGATGAACAGTAACGTCATAGATGTCTCTTTACAGCTCAATAATTTATAATTTTTTATCAAAAAGGCCAGGTTCTTTTGGCCGATGGTTCTTTTGAATCCTGCTGAGTTTCCTCAACGCATGAGCGCTTTCCTTTCCAGCATAGATTTCCCCCCGACCCCCACCCCCCCCCTGCACACTTCCCTGCTGCTCCTCACTGCTTCCTGTCTCTTCACTCAGTAGTAGCGATGTGATCTTTAATGACCTGGTTAAAAACAGACGGCCCGTCGGTTGCCTCAAGCTTTTGTTTGGGTTGAACCGAAACAGCGTGCATGTGTGTGAAAGATAAGATTGTGGCAAACAACGCCGGCTTTGTGGCTCTGTGTATCAGACGTGTGTGTGTGTGTCGTGCTGACGCAGTTGAATCAGCTTCAGCGATAAGCTTCAGAGGCAACCTACTGACCTGCAAAGAGCAGCGTTAAAATCATTTGTTACAGGCAAGGCAGATGATTTTAACCCCGTCGTAGCGTAGCAGGGTGTTCAGTCTGTCCGCTGTCCGAGCAACATGTCTGATAAGCTCCTGTCCTGACAACCTCAAATGTCCGTTTGTGTCGTAGACCTCGTGCATGTCAGATCATTAAACTGAGCACCTCGTTTATCAGTCTGTCGTTTACGTTAGTGTTAAAGTAAGAACGCTGGGGAAAAAAACGTACCTACGAATCCTGAGTGCGTGCAAATTTTCACATATTGTAAACCATAATTGTTTAGCTTTGTAGTGCACGAGTGGTGAGCATGGACGTAGTAACAGCGCTCAATTTTACAAATTCAACGCCACTGTTTTCAAACTCTGCGTGTTCCATATATGAACTGATGACTGAATAAACCATCAGTACTTTATTTTATTTTTTTTTGTTTGTTAGCGACAACCTAGCCAGCTAACTGTCACGACTGCTGTACATTTTCCTCCTCAAACTGTTACTTTGTTCTAAACGAGAATATTAACGGTGAATCATTAATCAATTAATTTTCTTTATTTTAACTTATTAAAAATTATAGTTTGTTTCGAACTGTATTTCTCACATGTAGCTGTTACGTTATGCACCACAAGAGGGCACACTTGCAGTTGAGTTAATGCACAGAATGTGCAGATGTAATTTTAGTGTCCTCTTTTTGAATATGGACAAAGATTAACTTTTTTTCTTTTTTTTATATATTATAAATATAAATTATTTATTACAAGGCGATTGTGACAGTTTGTCTCGCGTAACTAATAATTGTGGTGATGGAAAAAAGTCTTGTGATCAGTTATTAATGATAAATTGATTATTAATTGTTAATGTGTTCGTGAGTGGTCATGTTGATTTGAAGTCACTTTGTAAACCAGAAAGAAACTTGTAGTTGAACCTACACGTTACTGAAACTTACCCCATGCAAGTAGGCATTTCAGGTTTTCTTCTTTTGCTTTTTCTGGTCAGAGGTGGGAAATTACGAAGGAAGATGAATCAGCAGTTGTTAAATATGTGGTTCTTTTTTTTTTTTTTTTTTTTTTTTGATGAGGAAATGATGCATCACTCAGTACCAGTTATTTGGTTTCTATCAAAAAGCTTTGACACTCTAGATTAAAAATGACGCTGAAGTTTTGTCCGTTTAATCTCAAAGCATTGTGAGCATCACTAAACGTGTGCTTCACGTCTAATCCGTCTAATTTTTACCTGTTCTGATAATCAGCTTTGTTTTTGGTTGCGCTGAATGATCTGACTATACACAAAAAAAAACACTGAGTAAATAAATACAAAACTAATTATGAGCAGTAATAAACAGCACTGATGTGAGGTGACTAGAGCAAGACGTGGTGTTCGTACGGCGGACACGCAACAGTGAAGAATAAATCATGTGATTCGTAACGCTGTGGTAACGTTTCAGTCTGTATGTGACGGGGATGTTTATTTCACAGCCAGCCTCTTCGATGGTGCCTATAAGCAAACGGTTGAAGATTATCGAAGAGGTGAGGCTCTCTTTCCTTCCCTTCAGTTCTCTCGAGAATATTCCTGAATGGATTAGATTAATTAGTTGAATGAATGTGTTATTTGAGTGCTATTGTGTTTTTTTTTGTTTGTTTTTGTTTGTTTTTTTCCCTCAGGACACCGGCTCTACATCCATTCAGGCTGCAGACAGCACGGCTCTCAATGGCAGCATCACGCCCACGGACAAAAGGTACACGCCGGTCCAACCTTAACATAAAGTTCTCCATGTGACCTGGATGAGAGAGAGTGACCTGGAAGGAGTGATCTGTAATACGATGTTTTTATTAATTAACTTTGCAGTTTGCACATGTTCCCAGATTAGCTCTTCCTTTATACAAAGGTACACTATATAGACAAAAGTATTTGACCAAACCTGATCTTTATTGATTCAGGTGTTTCAATCAATTAGCTCCAGTGAAGGACAATCTTAATGCTTCAGCATCGTACCAAGACATCTTGGACAATGCTATACTTCACCAAACTTTGTGGAAACAGTTTGTTCTATTCCAACATTACTCATGGTTTGATGTGAAAGAACTTGACTGGTCCGAACATACAGCCCTGTAACCTCAATCCCATTAAGCATCTTTGGGTGGAACTGGAACGGAGATTACGAGCCAGATCTTCTCGTCCAACATCAGTGCCTGACCTCATAAACGCTCTACAGAATGACTGGACAGGAATTCCTACAGAAACACGCCAAAAAACAATGGAAGTTTTTATAGCTGCAAAAGGAGACCAACTCCATATCGTTATTGCTGGAGTGGCCACTTTTGTCCATACAGAGTACTACTCAGCATCACCCAGTGATGAATTTGCACCATCGCCAATCGCAATTCTCGAATCATCTTTAAAAATCCATTTTGTGTCAAAATATTGTCAAACTTGAGTTCAACTATGGTGCAAACACACAGCTTGTGATGGAGACTATGTTGTACCCTTGTATAGAGGAAGAAGAGGTACTCTACCAACATGTTCAGTTTGTACAACATGTCCGTTAATAAAAAATAAATAAAAAAATTATACCTGCTTTTGCATTATTTTCCGTAAAACTCACTTACTCTTTGCCTCATCTGATTAAAAAGATTAAACTCGTCTTTATTTTTCTCTCTAACAGGATAGGCTTCCTGGGGCTTGGACTGATGGGCAGTGGGATTGTCTCGAACCTGCTAAAGATGGGCCACGTTGTGACCGTGTGGAATCGCACAGCAGAAAAAGTAAAGTAACATTTTTTTTGTTTTGTTTTTTTTTTTGAAAGAAATTAACAAAAGCAGTTGAGTGACGTGATGAAGCAAAGTTCCTATACCCAATCAGTTGTTCTTGTTCAATGTAGCCAAAATGTCAAGAACTTGTCTGTATCCCTACTGAGTCTGTGGGATTTTTTATTTATTTATTTTTTTTATTGCTTAAAATTTCAAAAGTTAATTGTTTCTAAATAAGGATTAATAATTATCACTAAATCTTAAATTTGAATGTAATTTGAATTGTCTCTGCTTCAGAAATAAGTTCCCGGATCTTTTAGTATAGTACACTTCCTGTTTCCTGCAGCAGTATGTCTCGGATGTTCCTTCATCATCATCATCATGATGTTGTTCTTTCCTGCAGTGCGACTTGTTCATCCAGGAAGGCGCCAGGTTAGGACGAACGCCAGCCGAGGTCGTGTCCATGTGTGACATCACTTTCTCCTGCGTCTCAGACCCGAAAGCTGCCAGAGATGTAGGTGGACATGTGACCTAGAACTCTGTAACCCAATTTCTGCTTTTTTTTTTTTTTTTGCTTTTGCCTTTTTTTATGGTTAATCATGATTACATTTCTGAAAAAAAAACATCTACTTGTAGCTAGCATCGATATGGGCTTTCAGAGTCGATAAAAATAAATAAATAAATAAAAATCAGCCTTTCATTAGATCACATCCACGAGGAAAAGGTTTAATCTTTATTTAAAGTTAAATTTTGTAATTTATAATTTTTAATGGATATAATAAACAGGCACTCAGAGGTTTAATTAAAGAGAAAAAAATTAATTTTATTTTTCATACTAATTAATGAAATGGTTATTATTCAGTAGTAATAATAACAGGGTTCTGCGCACCCTATAGTGCTTGGGCCCTAAAAAATAATAATAGTAATAAAAAAATATATAAACATTAGCCAATCCTGACATTATTCTGAATATCTTTTGAGGGTATGTTGGAAATTTATTAAACCATAAATGTAAGAAATATTGCCTATTTAAAAATTATGCACCATTTCCATTTATAAACATTTCCACTTTTTCAGTAAAAAAAACAAATCTCTCTTTCTTTCCATTATCCATTCTGACTCATTTTTTTTCCTTTCTTCTGAAATAGCTGGAGTATCAATTTTTTTGTTATAAAGTTTTCAATGTAAAAAAAAATTTAATTTTTTTTTTTTTTTTTTTGAAATAATTTGTCTTCATGTGATGACTTGTCAGTTTCCTTTCATCCCCCTAATGCTGTCCTTTTTTTTTTCTTCTTCTTTTCTTCATTATTTTATTCCAGCTGGTTCTCGGCCCCAGCGGCGTGCTGCAGGGAATTAGACCTGGAAAGTGTTATGTGGAGATGTCAACTGTGGATCCTGAGACCATTACAGAGCTCTCACAGGTACCTTTCTGTGACACAAAGCTTCTAGGAGTTTATACTTAGCCTAGTATATATATACACACACACACACACACACACACACACATGGCAAAGAAGGAACTGAGGAAACACACTGATGTGAGGAAGGAGGCGGGTGAATGTGCTGATGTTCAGAGGAAGTGGAGGAACTGAGCAGCGAGAGGTTATTCTAGGGCACTTCACAGTTTGGGCGTTAAGTATTTCACTGGCCAGCATGTATATAAGTGTGTGTGTGTGTGTGTCCGAGTGTAGGGTGAAAGAAAGCGTTGTTGTGTGTGTGAGAGCTTATCTGTCACTGTCTCTCTCTCTCTCTCTCTGACGCCACCCCCTGACGTGCATATATTTTCATAACTGAATAAGGCAAAAGTGAATAAATCCAAAGTGTACACACACGCACACATTCAACATCTCAACATCGTGTGTCACTTGGATACAAGTCATGATGTCACACACTGATTTTTTTTAAATCTGAGATAAAAAAAAATTCCCATACTTGTTACAGCAAGCTTTTAAACAGAAACCGATTTTACTCGAGGTTTAGTCCTGAGCTCGGCTTCTTGTCCATGCAGTGTTTGTGTTCTCCACATGTTTGTGTGGGTTTCTTCCAACTAAGGGCAGAAATGTACTCACTGATAAATCATGCGCTCGCGAGTACTCCACCGGCAACGTCATGAGCCTAGTTGTTCACGTAACGTGCATGTTATCGGAGGATCTCAGTAGGGGGCACACCAGAAAATTCAATTAGACGGTTTTGACGAATGTGTTTGTCTGTCTGGTGGTGTGGGATGGATAGCAGTGTATTCCCACCTCGTGTGTGTGTATCCAGTGTCCCCAGGATTTGTCTCAAAAGAGGTTTTTGGGGAGGATCGAAGGGGAAAAAAATGCTCACGGTTACCAGTAGAGGGTGCTGTTGTGCAATAGGTTTAAATCATACTGAAATGAGCAAAAGATTATAAATCAGCACTGTGCTGGTGTGTTTCCAGTTAGCAGATTAAGCAGATTAATGTGAGGTCATTGAGATATAAAGTGTGTGTGTGTGTGTAGAAATAAAAGATTAACACGAATTAAAGTAACTAATGTTTCTAAAGAAATATGTCATAAATAAAGGTGTGGAGGTCTGTTAAAGTTTTTAATTGTTTTTTTTTTTTAACTCAGTTCAAAGATGCTCTTTAATAATTAAATTGGTGTCTAGCCTCTGTGCCAGTGTGCATCTGTGCTTCAGTTGCTCTACTCGGATATTTATTTATTTATTTATTTTTTAAGGTGATCACGTCCAGAGGAGGCCGGTTCCTGGAAGCTCCGGTTTCAGGCAGCCAGCAGCTTTCCAACGACGGCATGTTGGTCATCGTCGCAGCGGGAGATCGGAGTGTTTACGAAGACTGCAGCAGCTGCTTCCAGGCAATGGGCAAAACATCGTTCTTTTTAGGTACCACACACACACACACAGATCTCGAAATGGAGACTCATGATGATGACGGTGATCCTGATTACAATCAACCTGTTAAAATTCACACAGGACTCAACTCTAAAGCGCTGTTTAAAAAAAAAATTAAAATTTGTTTGGGAAGTCATCTTGAAAGTCATTTGTTTTTAAATTGTCTTAAATTACGACACCGTGTCTTTTCATTCAATTTAGTTTTAATCACTTACTACTCAACGTTATCTTTATCAATGTTATCTTGTTTTATTGTTTAATTCATCTGTGATTTGATCTGGAAGGCAACCTTGGGTGACCAGAAAGACACCTATATAAATAAAATGCCTTATTATTATATTAATGATTTAAGTTCAAATTCGACATCTGGATGACTAATGGGGCTTGAAAATGTGTGAATCTCTTACTCTGGAAGAATCCCTGATGTAAAACTGTTAGAGACTTTCCTGCTTTTACATCTTTGCATGCTTTAATCAGATGTATCGTAAGGAAAGAAATAATCTGCATGACGCAGTTGATGAATATGAAACTGACTGATTTTATAAAAAAAAAGAACCATGCCAGACGATTTCCTAGGAAGTGGGCGGAGTTTAGTTTGCTCCAGTGACTTCATAGTCTGGCTTGTTTTGCTGTATGACTAATTAACGGTAATGATTGTGTTTTTAGGAGAGGCGGGCAACGCGGCAAGAATGATGCTGATCCTCAACATGGTGCAGGGCAGTTTCATGGCCACCATCGCAGAGGGGCTGACCCTCGCTCAGGCCACTGGCCAATCACAGCAGACTTTCCTGGACATCTTATGTCAGGGGCAGATGGCCAGCACGTTCGTGGACCAGAAATGCCAAAGTGAGTGATTTCTGAATCTCCAGCCGGGTGACGGGACACATCACACAGTTGACTGACTGAGCTTGACGATTTGTTCGATGAGTGAGACTTGGCTACAGGCTTTAAAATGTATTTTAAATAGATAAAGGTAAGATTTGAGAGGTATCAAAATTTTATTCCGTAAAAGGAGAAAGTAATTGTTTAAAAAATAAATGACCTAAGCTTGTAGGATGTGCTTTTTCCTTGTTGCTGTTGCACCACTAGGGGGCAGTGTGTGACCTGAAATGGAATACATCCATACAATGTTGTATTAACCAAAATATTTTTCTTTAGAAGGAATTTTTGTCATATTGAGACTTATAAATGAAGTCGCTACAATTAAGACTTAGAATTTATAGTTTTAGAAGGTAAAATGCGTTTTTTTTGTTTGTTTTTTTTAACTTCCCAGCTGTACGTGAAGATAACATTGGTTTAAATAAATAAATGAACCAGAAAAAAACGACTAAAGGTCACACACTGGTCAGTTTCCTTACAATTTAATATTTGTTTTAGACCCTAAGTATTAACTTGTATGCGTTATCAGAAATCTATGATATTAGTCATTTCTTAGTACGTTATTCTTACTAGAAAAGGAAAAGTATGTAAAATCGTACCACTCATGCACTCTGTCAGCACCAAAGAGCTGACCAGCTGTAGCTCCTGTAAGCCCTGGACTCCTCCCTCAGTCCACCATCTACAGAAGGACATGGTGGTCCATTATATCTAGCGTTCACGCAGAACCAATCGCGGTGACCTTAATACATGTTTTATAACAGAATGTTTTATCTTTGTTGTACAATTCAAGAACAGATTCTCGGCACATGCTGAAGCATTCAGTCAGTTTCTTAAAAAATAATAAAATGCTGATTTGTTTTTGTGTTTCAGATATTTTACAGGGCAACTTCAAACCAGATTATTACCTAAAACACATTCAGAAAGATTTAAGATTAGCAATTTCCATGGGAGACTCTGTTAATCACCCTACACCGATGGCGGCGGCCGCAAACGAGGTAAGCGTGTGTGTCTGTGTGTGTGTGTGTTTATATTAATAATAATAATAATCAGGTGATTTAAATCGACACAAATCAACTTTTATAGAGAAAACCAACGTGCAGATTAACATTTTATTACATATATATTTTCTTCAACTGTGTGTGTTGTTATTCTGGCTCTCACAAATCTTCACACCAGTCCCGTGTGTGTGTGTGTGTGTGTGTGTGTGTGTGTGTGTGTGTGTGTGGTCTGAGGTTCAGTTCCACACTCCAATTTACTTCCTACACGGTTGTTAATTCGCATTTCCTGTTTGGGAACAATAACCTGGAGGGGAAAATAAATTAACTGAGGTTTCAGAGTTCCACACTGATTAGAGCGTTAGTTCATTTGTCTTTAACTAGTTAGAAGATACACCGGTCAGTGACGTGGTGGGTCATATAACGGACTGTAGTTTGTAGCAGAGCAGGAAAAAAAAAACATGCCGGATAGACAAGCCACGCCCACAAGTAACCGGCCTCAAGACTCACTGGCTTACTCGGATTTAATATTTTTTAGCATTCGTGCATCAGTGATGTTTTATATTTTCATTACTGGCTCATGCATATCTATTGGCCTCTAGTCATCATTGTCAAGTGGTAGTAATAATTTTGGCTCTTTAACAGCATTAGTTAGCTGTAATTGTAGTACATATGAGGAAACAAATATTATATATATATATAATTTTTTTTTTACTTTTTTTTTTTAATGGTGTGGACATAAGATGAGTAATAGAGGTTTTCAGTTTGTTCACGCATCATGTAAAAATGACTGAAGGAATTTTAATGGGGTTTTCACAGGTGTATTTGGCCGAGCTCGAAGTAACATATAGACTTTGTTTTATCACAATCAGTCCACGGGAAGAGAAGATATACTACTTCGAAATTTTAATGGAAAACGAGCATATCATTAACAAATTGACTTAAAAAATCATTAGTTAATCTCAAAATTCAACAGATGGCGCTTTATTTATAGACGGAATTAAATTCCACGTGAACGAAGTCTCGGGCACGTCTAGTGAATAAATAAAAATCAGAAATTTAAACAAGTGGAAAGAAACACAAAATACAACTACATCAAAATAAGTATACAATCTAACACGAGTACAAATACTTTAAGCAATTAAAAACACTGAGCGCAGACACCAGGCAGCAGAAAAGTCTAACATTATGATAAATTAAAATAAGTTAAACGTTTATTAATGGCACAGGCTCTCTGAGATTTAATGACGCTGTGAAGTTGAATGAATCATGTGGATCTTGAACCGTGTGTGTGTGTTTTCATTCCTGCAGGTGTACAAGAGAGCGAAGGCGCTGGACCAGTCGGACAACGACATGTCTGCAGTCTACAGAGCTTATATTCACTAATCCCTGAAGATGTGCTTGAATTTCTGGACCACAATCCCCCTCTCCCTCCATTTTCCTCCTTTCAGTTTGTGTGTGTGTGCTTTTGTTCCCCCTCACGGCCTCCTGTCCTCTGAGCGTTGCACTGACCGAGTTGTGCTCTCCTCTGCAGGAGGGGGTTTTATGATGCAGGATGGAGCTTGGAGGCGTGTGTGTGTGCATGTTTTTGTGTGTGTGGATCTGATTTGATCTACAGCAGCAGATTTTATTTCAGGACGCACCGATTTTCTTTTTTTTTTTTCTTTTTCTTTTTTTTTCTTCTTCCAACACCACACACATCGCAGGACTGAGTTTCTGACTCTGCTTTTATTTAAGACAGTTTTAAAAAGTTTTGAGACAACGTCCCGTCTGCTAGCTAACAAGAGTTTCTTTTTCTTATCAGCCATTTTTGTCTCGCTGCGTTTTAAACCTCGTCAGGACGTGTGTGAAGAACCAGATGTGGTTGCAGATTTACAGGAAAACTAATTTGTTACATTGAGACACACTGCGTGGATCACCGCATTGGTCCTAATCTCTCTCTCAGACCCTCATCATAACCCGGCGCTCCGTTCAACTAAAAGCTGTAGCTCGTAATTTCCGACTTTAGGCGCTTAAATGCATGTGAAGTCAAATCAATTGGCTGCCCACGACGTCCCCAGAAACCAACGCAACACTTGCTACACACCCAAACTCACACACTTTAGATCGATCAAAAACACAGATGAATTCGCTTATTAATCCTGATGGGCCGAAGAAAAAAAAATCTACAGCACTTTAGCTTTCTAGGTTTTTGGTAACTAAAAGAAAAATAAATAAAAATGTTTTTAAGTGTTACAGTTTTAGTAAGCCGAATCTGTCTGTAGTTTTATTGATTGGTGTGTGTGTTTTCGTTCAACAGTTCAAGTCATTCAAAGCTAAAATAAGCGCTGCGCTTTAGAAGTTTTAACTCTTGACGCAACCATTTTTCTTTCGACGTCGAGTTCCTGAGGAGGAGCTGAGAGAATCTGAGTTTAAAACCATTATTTAAGATCTGTGTGTGTGTGATCAAATCGGTGCGTCCTTCATTTTATTTCCCCCACAATATATATTCCTCAAAAAAAAATCTAAATTAAGGGAACACTTGGACTCATGTTTCCTTAGACCAGGACTAATTGTTTCCTTAATATATTTTTTTTGAGTAGTATATAAAACCTTTTTTTTTTTTTTTTGGACATCCTGCTGTTTCCCAGTCGAATCGTCCAGAATGGCGCAGGCTACAGGAGCATGAAGACGACGCCACTGCATTGCCTTAATATCCTTAAACCCCACCCTCTCCACATAAATGATGTATTTATTTATTTTAAATCTTTGAGATTCTCCAGACTAAAGTTTGGCCCGGGCAGTGAGGTTTAAATCGCTGATTCGAATCTGCCTTAGAAAGGAAATGTGATGATTTTTGTTTCTTTTTTTTCCCCCCTCTCTTCCTCGAGGCTTGTATTAATCTCGTGTCTGGTATCCAAATGATTTCTTTCACAGAAGATGTTTTGTTTTTGTTTTTTTACATTTTTTGCAGATGTGTAAGCTAAGCTGTGGATGGAGAAGAAGAAAATGTTCGGTTTGAGTTTTAGGTGATTGGGGGAGGGGTGTGAAAAGTTTTGGGGTTGGAGTTTTTTTTTTTGTTGTTTTATGTTCGAGGCGAGGTCAGGTCACTAATCGAGTTTGATTTTGTCTGAGACACACTGGTCGTACTGATAGGATTTAAATGTGGCGATCTGTTTGTTTTAAGTTTAATCAGCATAGAGGTTAAGCACGTCTGTGTTCATGGAGAAGTTTTGTAATCAATGTTTTATCCATAAGTTATAATTCTTGTTTTGTTTTTTTGGTCATTGGTTTTAAAGTCTTAGCAAACTGACAGACAGGAAGTGAGTGAGCGTTTTTGACCCTAATATTGGAGGTACAGTATTTCTTTTTTAAAAAATAATTTAACAAAAACAGATGGGCTTATTATTGTTGGAGTAAAAGAGAGATGTTGGTGCTCACTGGGTTTCACAGGTTCCTTGTCACAATATAACAACCTGCTTTGAGTTCTCACCCCGCACAACAGATTTAAATGTGCGTCTTTAACCTTAGCACCGGCTTTGTTTTTGGTTTTATTTCCTATTTGATTTGTCTTTCTAATGATGCATAAAACAAAAAAAAACCAGATTTGTTCTTTTTGCTGAAACGAAGGTGATGGCAGATTTGGAAAAAATATTTATAATTTCTTGTAAATGTGAAAGTCACATTTTATTGTGCAGTCCACTGAATCCTTCTCCGAATAAACAAAGCATTGTCCAGTTTAACTGTTGGCTTGTTACATTACTTTGCGTAGACAGCTTTAAATTTTTTGATGTTTAAACATAAATAATCCTAATTCTAGAGCAACTATTCCTTAAAAAATGCCACTTTCCTCATCCAGGACAAAAAGCCACAGGATTTCAATTCTGGTTTCTTTTGTAATGTGACCATGTTAAAGCAAAGCAGTTATAAAAATCAAGATGATGGACATTTTATATTTGTCAATTTATAAAATCTTAAATTTAATCAGTTATAAAGCTACTGCTTTAAATTTAAGTACAAATTATAAACAGTTGTCTGCCAGGATTTAGTGAGAAAAATCAATTAACTCAAGCATACAAGTACTTATTAATTTATTTACACAATTTAAAATACACAAATACAGTGGCAATACAAATGAAGAGGGAAAAAAAAAAACCTTCCCAAGCAGGAAGATTCCCATCATTCCATCGGATTACAGCACAGTGTGGTGATTGTGTTGGTGATCAAATCAGGCAGATGAAGCGGAAGCTCTCAGGCGCACAGGAGCCGCTTGTGTTAAGTTTTAGTGAATAAAGACTTAATTTTTGGAGAGAAGAAAAAAAAAAAATCCTTACAATCCCTCTAAACACTACAGTCTGACCCACTCACTAAAGTCACACATACACACAGACAGATGAGATGAGACTACAAGGGGGGAGGGGGGGGATG
>JAQQZS010000008.1:2923374-2936492 GCA_030068045.1 Platyallabes tihoni | reverse complement strand
GTTTAATTTTTCACGCGGAAAGATGGAAACGTACTCACAGCGCCAAAAACTCGCGGTGAATCATGATGAACCGTATTTATGGCCACCGCGCGAAACCTACAGCTTGTTTGGTGCTACTGCAAAACAATCCCACTCTCAAACAATGTCCCGCGGCGGGGCGTTCCACTCCTCTGTGTTCCCGACGCTTTGTGCGCACACACTCACCGGTATTGGGGTATATGAAAAATGAATATAATTTTTAAACAAAAAAAAAAAAAAACGGTATTCAGTATGAAAAGGTATACCGCCCAGCCCTAATAATAATAATAACAACAACAAAAAAATGTTGGCCAACGCACCTTCAATAGTAAAATGGAATAAAACTTCGGAACAGAAAGTAACCCAAGATGAAACATGAGCTAACTGTCAAACTTTGGAGAGAAAAATAAAATTTAAAAAAGTAACTCATTCCTAGATTGTAAATTTTGACATGCACGTCTTATAAATTTTTTTATAAATCTTATAAAAAAAGCCGGCAGAACAGTGTCAAGAGTGAAGGAGCATGGCAGTGGAATGTAGATGAGTAGAGAGACATTCAGCAGGGCGAATCCTTCCGACAACGAAACTGATAAACCCTGGGACAAGTTCAGACACGTTCCCGCAACGGCTTTGCTTCCACTCACAAGGAACCAGCGTTCTCCTCCGACAAGCAGAGAGAGTGTAAAGTCAACTATGTGCAGCATGACAGAGTGGAATTTCTTTTACTGAACGCTTATTTTGAATATTTAAACCTGTTTTGCAAACATGAGCAACAAATCGACACAGACTAACACGACACCTTACATTTGCAACGATACCCTTTTCTAAATATTAAAAATAAATCACCTTAGAATAATAAATATAATGCCAAAACTAGCAAAAACATCTCTATTAATAAGAAGCGGTAGGCGATATGACAAAATATCGTAATACGACAGATGATCATCAAGATATACTGGTTTGTGAACATCTTTCAAGCAACAAAGCTCTACAAAAAGCATCAAAATGATAATAGGAAAAACAATTGGAAATTGTGTAGAAAAACAAAACTAATTTTTTTGATCGTTTTTTAAACGTTTTTTTCATAGTGCTGGAAAATTGTTATAAAAATGTAATATTACATTTTTAAGTACAAAAATAGGTCTGGTTTTTTAACTTAAATACATGTTTATACATTGAGGGGGTAAAAAAACTAAATACATCACATCGTCACACATTGTTAACATGACCATCACAAAAAAAAAATGAATTTTACACAGAACCTTACATAATTTGGAATTTTTTCCGTTCTTTCCTTGTATTTCTTTTCTTTTATATAAGCTTTTAAAGGGTTGGCTTTATTTTTTATTTTTTATTAATTTTGAAATTATATTATACTCTTATTAATATCGTAAATATAAAGTGTGACCACAAAAAAAAAATAGCTTGGAAAATACATTTATTTCCTAAAATTGAAGTCAGTGTCCTTTTTTTTTTTCTTGTTGGTATCAACCAGGCAACCCGATGTCAGATACTGGAACAGTGACGTCTCTAGTAAACAAAAACATGTATTTAGCTAAACAATGATGTCAAATATGAAGCTCCTTCAGACATCGGAATAAGCCTTGGTTGACGGACAACATGGTGATTTGTCCCAACCCAAAAGAAAGGAATCACATTTACAATTTCTGGCTTTCCAAGGATGGATGTGAATTTGAAAATGTAAATTAGCGTTAAAGATGACTTTTCAGGATGCAAAACGAGTGAAAACCCCAATGACTCTTCCAGGAAGCCGATCAATATGCTCGTCCATTTTAAACCCCAAGCAGCTGCGGCTCAGCCTCCTCCCCCGACTCAGGGGGGGGGGGGAAATGGGGGCAAAACCTGATCTAAAAGGAACTGCGACCAAGATAACAGAAAATCATTGCTAAGTGTTACTGATGAAATGATGGGTGTTAGCTAGATATAAATTTAGCCGCGTGCAGGCAGGGGCAACACGATATACGGTAAGCAGTAAGCATTGATATATATAAAGTATGTAAATAAATTACATCTCATCTAAATCTAAGATAGACCACTTGATTTGGTCTAAAAACAAACCAGATGAGTAGGATTTAACTTTGCGTACACAAATGTGTATTTATGTACAGGTACATAAACTGTGATTACTTGCATCAGAGTCTATTACCAAATATAGTAACATGACAAACATGACAGGGCTGTCAAAGTAGAAGTATCATCGTAGGTCAGCTAGTATTTACAAAAGTTTGAGACAACTTTCCTTCAATAACCAATAATTTATCTGCCCATCAATGTTACGATTTACCTTTGTTAGTGGTTGACTTCCATCAAAGTTTACTTTCACTGATTTTATAAACATTACAGAATAAATGAAAGCTTTCTCTTCAGCCTAGAAACTCAGTGTGGCCATTTTAAAGTAGATCAGAGCAGCATTTTCTTTACATTACTTATGTCATACATCACAATCTGTAAGCCTTACTGATCACCGCATTTTGACGCAAAAATACCATTAATATTTGCTATCGAGCAAAAGCATTGTGTACAGAGACATTCAGGTTTCTTTTTAGATGGACAACATGAGTAAAAACGACGTTTTGGTTCAAAAAGAAACTTGAGCATGGCTAGTTAGCTTTACACAGCATTAAAATGCCTGATAAACGCGATGGGAATCCATTCATAAAACAAAAGTTTAAGAAACAAAAAAAATGATTATAGTACTGTGTGATTGGTAAGTACCACAAGCATAAGAATAAAGAAGGTTAGCATAATTGGGGGGAAAAAATCCCCAAAAAATAAGGTCACACTATATAGTGGGTAACCACCTCGCTTGGCACATTCACTCTACAAATGGCTACGTGCATCCCAGATCATCTCTGAACGTGGTCCGAGTGATCGAGTGCAACACGTCGCACTGTGCACACGCCTGTACTTGGCAAGGTGTACTTGTGATCAAGAGGCACATGTCAACACTTTCCAAACCGGTGTTACTGCTAGTTTGGCTTACGAGAGGGTGAAACAAAACAGAACAAGTGTGCTCTCCGTTCTCCATGCCACTGAGTGAGTGCGCACGCGTGCATGTGAGCTTGACGGATCATTTTGGCATCAGCAAAACTGCAGTTTTATTATGTAATAAAGCACAACACGTACTCAATGTGCTGTAGAAAGAAAAAAAACCTGCTCTGACATCATGATGGTAAAATTCTAATTATTAGGCACAAAAACGTTGAGTTAATGTGATTCGTTTTAGGGAAGAAAAACCAAAAAGTCTCTTTGGCAATGTGTATGTGTGTTGCCCAAGCTAGTCACGCCCCAGCTGGACTTCATCAGAGTAGAGTTCTCTCTCGGTGTGAGGAGCCTGAGGAAAGCATGGGGGCTTTTTACATAAGCACAACACTAAGTAGGTTGCGATTGTTTCCAGTACGCGTGCTGAATCTATGCGTTGCATAACATTTCGCAATTTGTAATCGTTCTATGGCAATTAAGGACACCGTGACACCTGCACTGCCACATTTTTCAAACCCCTGGTTATTTAAGCGGCTTTATTTTTGAGCAGTCGCGCTAAAAACATGAGTTGCAGCACATCTCATCACCAAGTGACTCTGATTTAGTTGATTTAAAGCACTCCGTCAAGGACTACATCATACATCGCAAGTAACGATACACTTCTTTTATATATAGTAAAAAAGAAAAAGAAAAAAAAGGTACTGTGAGGAATCTCAATGCCTTAAAAAAACAAAAACATAGATGAATTACAGAGCTATGTTTGTGTGGTTTGTTGCATTCCCAGCTGATTTCTAGGCTCCCTCACTGCGCGCGAGTGTAACTTCATGTCAAACATTGGCCAGGACTGATTAATCAGGAAGTATATCTAAACACAAACTCCAGAAGCATTTTGTTCATGTGCTTTCCAGGTCTTTCTGCTCATATTGAGCAATCTGTACAGGATCTGTAAAGGATACAGCCCTTTGGGACATTTCCTTGGCACTGCCGTGTGGCTACAATGATCCAGAACCGAAAAAAAAAATAAACGTTTCATCACACGCTCTGGACAAAATCTCGGAGCTCAAATCGCAAAGAGACGGCCAAGCGATGAGCTCAAAGTGGTCAAGCAACAGGGTGGAAATTAAAACAGAAAAAAAATTAAGACTGGGCTGGGAAAAGAAAGTATGGTATGAGTTGATAATTGGTTCCATAGTATGTGGTAATTTTACAATGCAGTGATGAATAAAACTCGAACAATAGACTTTTTGGATACATATCTTTTAGCATCTTAAATTATTATAAGCTCCTACTGTTGTCTTTAATGGTCAACATTCATTAATCTGTCAAATTATTTCTCTTTTAGATTTTATTTTTTAAAATAAATATATAAAAAGTTTGTTTTTTCACATGGCAATTATGTTTTTTTTTTAGATGGAGAGAGGGAAAAAAATAGATTTTATCAGGATGATGCAAAAAAAAAAAAAAAAAATCAAGAGGGTGAAATCATTAATTACATCCAATCTTTTAGGAAATAATCCCTTCCTTTAGTTTTTCTTTATGTCCCACTCTCTCTTTCTGCCTTCATCTTTCTGTACCCAATTCCCTTTTTGGCTGTTACACACTGTCTCATTATCTCTCTGTCTCCTTTCTTCCTTTCCTATGAAACATTTCAGTTACAGTATTTTTAAGCCTGGAATTTTTTTTTTAATAAATACACCTTAAAGTTATCAATATTACCTCAAGTTTACATGTCCGTCTCTAGATGACACTGAAAATGTTATAGAGCTGAACTGACAATTTGTGGTCTATACCAGCTTCCGATTTCCCAATTTTATTTGATTTATTTTGTTGTCTGAATGAATCTTTTTTCCCCCTCCCCTACAAGAACTATTATGATTGACAGCAAACAGGAGCTCTTGAACTACCGCGCACACACACCATTACGGGGTGACCTCATGATGGAGCAGATGTGTTCCTGTTGCGTGCTTGTGAACAATTAGGTATATAACTGAGTGATGATGACCGGCTGAAATCCGGCCTATTGCGGTCACGGGACAGTCCACTGGTGCATCACTAGTTATAACAATTGTTCAGAAACACAAACCAAAATCAAAGCATTTGGTAAGTGCACAGAGAAAATTATACAAACTTGATAAGCCTAGACAATACAACAGCAGAGTGAAATCAACAGTAATAATTACACTAATCAGTTTCGTGGTCCAGATCTCCACAACACAATGTACTCAATCAGTGAAAGCATGCTTTCTGCCAAAAATTTACTCAGTTTGATTTGTATCACAGCTTTGAGCGGTGATCAAATGAAAAACTTAAAATGTTGACATAAATTATAATAATTTTCCTTCTAGAGGAACCCAGACACTGAGTAATCACGGGAAGAGTTTTAACAAAATGAAGACGATGTAGAAAATGGTGCACGTTCTGCTATGCTAGCTATTTGTTTAAGCACCGATGCAAAATAAAATTTAGGGTGTTTTTCTGACTCAGCTTTGGGAGCTAGCATATACGGCAAGCTTATAGCTTCGATCTACCATGGCACAAACCTCTGCTTTATCTCGTATCGACTTCCTGACGTGGTTTCTGACTCTGTGCAACATGCTTTTATCTCTAAATGTTGACAAAGACACAGAGCTTCACAGAACAGTTATGGGTTCTCCATAAGATATGGGGACTACACGTTCTATGTGAGAACATTTAAATAGGGAAATGATCTTGAGTAACTTCAAGTAGAACATCACCCAAGCTGTCTACAAGAGAACCCTTTGAAGTAAAGAAATGTTAAGTACAGTTCTACACAGAACTTTTAAGGATCCCAACTACGAGTCTGAAATGAGAACACACCAAAGAGAGGAAAAACACTCTTATCCAACATACTGGTTCTACCAGAAGGAAAAACCTAAGCGCTCACTGGTAGAACACTTTCCCCCAAGCTCCCCCAAACTTTGCCTGCTTAAGACGACCCAAGCGTTCTACATTGCATCAGAGTTACAACAATGGGACAACAAAGTCCCACAAAGAGAACCACTTTAGGTAGGAAAACCCTTTATGGTTTTAACAGAGAAAAACTTAACTTCATACAAGAGATTGCTTTTAAATAAAGAAACACTCTGATGTACTCACACCCACAATACACACACCTTTCAGAAATAACGGCATTAATATTTCTTTAAAGGAAGATGAGAACTATTTACGAACTCATCAACACTCATTATTTTAGCTATGAAACGTAAATGTTTATTTTTGAGTTGACTGAAGTAGACAAATTGGCCTTGTTTAAGATAATTAGCATAAAAATCAAGTCATAATGAGGTTTAGGAACGGCTTGTATATTTAACCGATAATTGATGAGCTTTGCGGAGGTTAAAGACTTTCTTCTGCAGGCTGGTCGTATTCACTTTCTCCACCTTAGAGATTATGCAAAAATTACATCGAGAAAGAGTTATCACCTTCATATTTGTACCAGACGGTCAAACTTTTATTAAATAATAAAAATCTTCAAACTGCTCGTGCATGACGCACCATCTCACAGAGCATGAACTTGAGCACCTCACGGAGCCACAGTGCATACTGGGACTCTGAGGTCAGCATGCGATGTATCCACTATAGAGAGTATTTAAACATCACTGGGAAATTAAAATTGCGCAAGAAAAAATTCATACTTTTAAATACACCAACAGCACGTTAGTCTTATTAAAACATCAGTGTATGTGTGTGTGCCCTGTGATGGATTGGCACCCTGTCCAGGGTGTACCCTGCCTAGTGCCCGAAGTGTCCTGGGATAGGCTCCAGGTCCCCCGCGACCCTGTTCATAGGATTAAGCGGTATAGAAAATGAATGAATGAATGAATGTAACTGTGTTAGCGATAACATGGGGAGGGGCACAGGAAATTAGTAAAAGAATCGATGATGTCACAAATACTTCAATAAACATATTTAAAAGATTTTAAGGAGTTTTGGAACAATTAAGGATCCTTTACACTACACAGTACCTTTCTAAATATCAAAAAAATAAAAATCTACACTAAATTTTTTTGTGCTGCAGCATATTATTTGGAACATTACTACATCACAGTTTAAGAAGTGTATGGATGCGTTTAGGTGTCTATGACTTGTACAAAAGTGTGAATAAAATTGAGTACAAGCATGCATTATATGTATAAACGCGCATACAAGTGTATAAATTGTGTGCGTGTGTGTGTGTGTATGTAATGGGCATATAAATGCATAGAGCATAAAAGGTATGTTTAAATCTGTGGAAGAGCTGATCAGGTACATATAGGCATGTACAAGCATGTCTCAGGGCTTTATAAATGTATAAGAATGAATAAGAACATGTAAAGGCTTTATATGTATACTGTACAAATTCATATCTGCACAAGAGCTACATAATTATTTATAATGGCATTATAAATGTACAAGAGTGTGTGCCTGGTGTTTAAATCAGTAGAAGGACTGAATGAGGGTGAACAGGTGTATACAAGGGCTTTATGAATGTATACAAAGGTTGTAGCAGGGCTGAATAAGCTTGCATTAGCATGTAAAAAAAATATTGAAGTAAATGACAGTGCTTATGGCTGTAGAAGAGCTAATTAAGCCATGTATAATGGCTTTATAAACGTATAGGATTGTATAGATGTATTAGAGGGTATAATTGTATAACGGCATACAAGCTTTGTATGTGTGTGTAAAGGAGCTTTATAAGTCTGTAGAAGAGGTGAAGTGTGCATAGTAGCTTTAAGAGTGTATAAGAGATGTTTAGGTTTGTAAAAGAGGTGAATAAATATAAGGTGTATAAAAGCTTTATAAATGTTTAAAACTGTATGAACACTATTAGTCTCTATAAAAGTTTTATAAGAGCTGAATCAATGTTTAACAGTGCAAAAGGTTGCGCACGAGTATGATAACAGCTGCATTGATATAGAGGGTGAATACAAAAACTAACAAATATTTGGAAGTGTAAAAATGGCCATGAATGTATAAGGCGCGAGTAAAACATTTACTCTCGCCGTAGGAGTGTGTACAAGATGTTATTGTGATGTGCACAAATGTGTATGAGTGTATAATAGCTTTATATATATATTCATGTGTGCAAAAGTTGAATAAGGGGATTTACATGCATGTATAAGAGTTGTACAAGTGTGTATGAGTGCAGTTACATGTACACTAACACCTTATGATGTGTGTGTGTGATATCCAACACACATCTTGTGTTGTTTTACTATTATTGAACATGTTTATTTCCTCTTCGTTATCTAACATTATGAAAGTCTGGTGACGTAGAAGGACAATGTGTCGTGATTATTACCAGGTATATATAATTACATATAGTTCAAGATGCTAAATAGCAGTGTTAATCCCTAAAGCTAGCCAGCTAACCTGGTTAAACAAACAGGAAGGAAGGCTGGCTATAAGCAAAGAGAAGCTCGACTGAGTTGGTAACACGGTGTAGTCTGGAGAAAAATCGCTAAATAAACCGGATTATCTTCGGGAAATGATTCGAAAGAAAATCAGATTGAATTTTAAAGGTTAACGGACACAAACAGAAAACTAGCTCGAGAGCTTCCGTTAGACGTTTCAACTAATCTGACATATTAAGCTAGATAACGTTAACCTAACCAAACACAAAGAGTTTTTAATTAACATTAGTTTAATGTCTTAAAAATATTTTACTCACCCAAATAAATGTCTCCAAACGAGCCCGAGCCGATTTTCCTCCCGAGCCTGTATCTGTTCCCGACTCTCAACTCCATCGTATAAAAATAACTCAATTACACAGCTAGCAAAACAGCTAGCTTTAGCAAAAAATATAAAGCGAAACGTTTATGTAACTACACTGATTAAAAAATATATTTAAAAAAACAATAATAATATGCGAAATATAAATTCTCTGTCGTTCTGTTCCGTCCTCAAAGCCCCTATCCCAGGCTCCAACAGCTGAGCTAAGCTACACTGAAGCTAACGCTAAGGCTAATTCTCCTTCAATAATCGTCCGAGTTTTTTCACCATTTGTTTTTTAACATTCCGAACATCGCACCGTCACAATATCGGGCTCGACATGAAGTCTGAAGCATCAAATTTATGCTCCAGGTGTTTTCTTGTTAAAAACGAAACGTTTAAAAAGGATGAATACGGATTTACTTTACATTGAAGAGCGAAGAAAATTACAGATTCAGATGTGTACACCGGAACCTTCTTTACCCCACTTCCGTCGCTCTACCGTTTTTACAGCCCGTCTACGTCTGACGTCTTTACGACGTGTACGTGCCGACGTCACTTCCTATAGCAACAGAGGGGAAGATCGAACGTGATTGGTTGGCTGGGGATTTTTCTTTTAGTAAAGGGGCGGGGCGCTGGAGGACGACTTACACAATAACAAAAGAGCTCGCCTGATGCTAGGTTCCTTTTGTTCGTTTCAGTCAGTCCTGTCATGAAAATCTCACTTTTTTTTTAAACAACTGCATTAAAATATTGTTTTAGAGACTTTTAGTCTTGCTTTAAACCTTGAAAAAAGCTGTATTGTAGTAGGCTGGAGACAATCTGTCGAGTATGGAGGAAAATAAAGCACTTTTACAGAATATAAAAATATTATTCATCATTAAAGCATGACCTGTGTGTTTTATTCCTCTTATAAAACCACTAATTACCAAAAAAATGACACTTTTATAAAAAAAAATGTATTACTCACCAACTTCTTGTGTTTATATTTTTAATTACGTTTAATGTCGAGGAATTCAGGCGTCAGTGGCTTAGTGGTTAGCGCTTGTCGCTTGGTTACATGGGTGGGTTTGGTGGGTTTCCTCCAGGTGCTATGGTTTCCTCCCACGGCCCAAAAACATCCAGATTATTCTAATAGGCGTTCACAAATTGCCCGTAGTGTCTGAATGAGTTTGTGAGTTGGTGTATGTGTGTGTATGCCTTGTGATGGATTGGCACCTCATCCAAGGTGTACCCCGTCCACCGCGACCCTGTATACAGGCTAAAGCGGTATAAAAGATGACTGAGTGAGTGAGAGTGAGTCATGGAAAAACAATCTGGTTAATGTTATCACTTTACCATTTTACCTTGCTTTTAAAATAATTAGGATTAGGATAAAATCACACGTTGTCATGTGCTGTAATGAAAATTCCCACTTTTCAAATTGAAATAGTGTAGAGAAAATCAAAGCACTTTCACAGAATGTAAAAATATAATTAAAAGCTTAGTCTGTGTGTTTTATTCCTCTTATAAAACAGCTAATTCCTAAAAATGACACTTTTTTATTTATTAATCACCAATATGTTCTTTTTATACATTTTACATTACATTTCCACACATCCATCTAGGAGCGTCTGTAGTCCAACTAGGGACTAATGGCCAATGATGACCTTTGTATTTATTCATATTTTTACGACCTTGGTAGGACTTCCGTTCAACATACTCACACGCTACAGGCAATTTGGGAACGTCAGTTAACCTAACCTGTATGTCTTTGGCCAGTGGGAGGAAACCAGAGTACCCGTAGGAAAAACACCAAGCACGGGAAGATCATGCAAACTCAATGTACACAGACCCGAGGCGGGAATTCGAACCAGGACACTGGAGGTGCGAGGTCCCAGGGCTAATGACTAGGCCACCATGCTTAATTAGGTTTAATGTGGTGGAACTCCCACAGAACAAGCTGGTTCCTGTTATCACTTACATTTTAGAAGCTAAACAGTCATCACTTCATCATTTTACCTTGCTTTTAAAAATATTTGGATTAAATCATACTTCGTCATGTTCTGTAATGAAATTTTCAACTTTTCAAATTGACATAGGCTGGAGGATATTTGTTGAGTGTAGAAAAAATAAAGCACTTTTACAAAATGTAAAAAGGACATTAAAAGCTTAACCAAAAATGAAACTTTTTAAATTTATGAATCACCAGCAACTCCCACAAAGCATGCCTTTCACTTAAATTTTAGGAGCAAAACAGTCACCAATTCACCATTTAATCTTCTTTTTTTATTATTAGGCTTAAATCACTTTACACAGGACTCTTGTAATGTGTTGTAATGGAAATTCCCCCTGTTCAAATCACAGCTAAGTTGAAAAATTGGATTCTTCACTTCTATTAACAGTTTAAACTGTATAATGAAACAGAAAACTACTGAACAAATATCCCAGAAGTCAAATAAATATTGAATAAAATATGCCAGGATTTGCTATTATAGGAAAATAATCAACGACAGGATGTTGTGATTCAGCCTGACATCACATCTTGAAGTGTTTTGTTCCTTTTACACTATAACAATTTGCCAAAAAATGACACTCATTAAGTTTAAGTTAGCAAACAAGGATACACCATGTGTTTCATGCGTTTTTGGTTACATGTAGTGGTGTGGAATATTCACTAAACAAGCTAGTGAATGTTATCACTCATAAACTCAGTATCCTCATTTTTCCCTCTTTTGAAGGAGTGAAATATATAATGACCAGAAAACAGATTGACAGATGTCTTTCATACAAATTTTCACTTTTCAAGCCTCGACTAGATTGAAATATTTGCATCTTCACTCAAGTCTCTATAGAAACAATAAAGTGTTGTTGCAATAAATAAGTACTTCACTGTAAACCTGTTATATACAGCAGCACTACTATCAATGATGCTGTTACAGACAATTTATCAACGCAGAAGGTAATCTGTTTATTTATCTGTCATACAAAAGAAGGACAGAACACTATAGGCCATTTTGCAGTCATCCCATCTGACTGGTCTATTGTATGGAAGCTTTAAGCTGCTCATGTTACAGAGGACAAGGACTCATGGTGTTTGTGCTCTCTAGGGTGTGGCCTATGCAAAACCATAGTGTTGAACCCAGTTCATGCTGGTTTAACCTGTTGTAAAAGCAGCACATCCTTGTGTCAGTGAGGAAGCAGCTTTTGGAATGATTAATGGATCAGTAATGTACACAGTCTAGACATGCAGCCAGATTCTACTCTGAGCGTGGTGTAGAACCTTTATGGAAGAAATTGTAATCTGCCAGGAAATGTGCACAATTCAAATCAGATTAACACAGAATTGTTCAAAATAGCAAAAGGACAACAACAAGTGTTTTTAGTCTACAGTCAGCTAAGGCTAGGCACTGTGAAACTCTGAATCTAGACAAATACAGCCACACCCAGAAAAACCCAAGTGCACACACTTCCTGAACACAACGTAACTGACAGGTAAGTAAAGAGACACCTCCTTTTTGTGACTGGGGAGATATATGGAGGTGGGTTACCAGGTTCTCTGGTGTCATCTCGCCTCCAGAACAGTTGCCAGGCCATGAAATCTTTCTCATTCGAGTTCATGTGTGTTTGCGTGTGTGTGTGTGCACACGGTGCCCTGCAATGCACTAGCATCCAATCCACAGTGTGTTTCCTCCTCATGGCCATTTTTCACGGTGTAGACTCTGGAGCAACAGCCATAAAATAATTAGGGCGATTGAATGAGGCAAGATAAAGCTCATATACTGTATTGTATTCAACATCTGACAAGTCTCCAAATTGTATCTGTTAACTCCATGTATTGTGACATGCTTGTTTTTCTCTCTGTTTCGTTCATTTTTAAGCATGCTGATGTAGTGTCTGTATCTCGAAATGAACCGCCCCTGAACACCCACACCTTTGCAAAAGTGCATTTCCCCCCCGGCAATCAGTTTTCAGAGACTGGAAATGTTTTGGAATTTATTTGATTTTCAATTTTTCCAATTCACTTTTCCGACCAACAAAACAAGCAAGGGAATTTTTTTTCCTCAGATTTATTGTGTCTATATTTAACTAGACTTTATTCATGACACCCCAAGCGTTCAGTGATATAGAAGTTAAACACGACTATGAGCTGATGAAGGGAAGATTAGCCATGTAAGAAACAGACTGGAGATGTACCTGTGCATCAGTCTCATTTTAAAATTTTATATAACTAAACAGGTTATTTGAGAATATCATCAAATTAAAAAAAACACACACACTTTATATACTAAAGGATGCAGACTAGTTCATGCTTTTATCACCTCTAGTTTGGACTATTGTAACGCCTTACTGTCTGGTTGTTCAGCTAGATGCATAAACAAGCTTCAGTTAGTCCAGAATGCAGC
>JAQQZS010000008.1:2861602-2875123 GCA_030068045.1 Platyallabes tihoni | reverse complement strand
ACAGAGACAGACACAGAGACAGACACAGAGACAGACACAGAGACAGACACAGAGACAGACACAGAGACAGACACAGAACCAGACCTTCTGAGGAGGATTTATGCAGCAAAAACCCTGAAGCTTTTTTTTTGTTTTTGTTTGGAAAGTTCTCTTTTACCTATAGTTATATACTGCTTTCTTGTCTGGCCTACAGATATTTTCCTGTAATACTACAATTCTTTTGCTGGAATACTAATGTTTGGAAATCAGAAATGTTATTTTACTTTCTTAATAATGAATTCATAAAATAAATCAAGTGGCTAACTTTTGTTGCACATTACTGTAAATACGTATTCATTGATTTATTTATATTTTTAACTTTAAGCTCGGCTAGACTGCCGATTTACCTCCCACCCGTGCAGTAACGTTAATAAACTCCAGATCCCCAGGATGGAAATTAAAATATGCAGGATAAAAAAATATCTATAATTCAAGCAAAACTGTAAAGACTTCTTGATGATGATAATAATAATAATAATAATAATAATACATAAACACATAACACAAAACATATACATACTTCTATTATGTAATTTACATCCCTAAATTGTAAAGGCATGTAGAATTTTTTTTTTAAACAATTATTTTAAATATTGTTCCGGTATCGTTTGATTTGTTTAATTACAAGCTTAAATTAAAACAAAACAGAGCACCAGATGCTATAAAGGCAGTATAATGTGCTATACTAAGAATATTTAATAACATTCTGTATGCTGTTAAATAACTAAAAGGTATGCATGTACATTATATATATATATTTTTTATTTGCACATTTCAACCCTGACATTATGATAAAATTATAAAATATTGAATAGAGACTAACAAAAATTATTAAAATATGGAGTAAAAAAGCGGACTGAGCTTTTTCATCGTATTATTATCATGATTACTAATATTAAATTATTAACAATTCAATATAGATTCAATATTGTTTTTATTGTTACGATTTTGTTACATTTTGCAGTAGTGGTAGTAATAAAAACAATAATAAAAACAATAATGAAACATTAATTGAATACTATATTCCTGATTATTATTAAAATATTAACAATTAAAAGATACAATATTGTTTTTATGGTTATGATTTTTGTTAAATTTTTCAGTAGTAGTGGTAATGATGATAATAATAATAAAAATGAATTGAATACTATATTACTGATTATGATTATTATTGTAGTAGTAGTTGCAATAAAAAACAACAACAATGATAATAATAATAATAATAATAATAATAAAAACACATACATACTTTCATTACATAATTTACATCCCTAAATTTTAAACGAATGCAGAATTTCTATTTGAAAAAAAAAAAAAAAAAAGATTATTTATTGAATATTGTTCGATTGGTTTGTTTAAATACGAGCTTAAATTATAACAAAACAGCACCAGATGCTATAAAGGCGGTATAATGAGTAAGGTGTGTAAAAGCATGACATCATTGAATAAGAGGGGCTTCTCGCTCTCCGCCAAACTGCGCATGCGTGAAGCGTTCGCGCATGCGTGGTGTGAACTGGGTAAAGGGGGGGGGCGCAGAACCGCTAGCGTCAGGAGGATTCCTTCGAAATACCAACAGCGTAAAGAGCAGAAATAATATATATAAAATCACGGTGGAAACACAAATCATATGAGACACAAAGTAAGCTCTAGAATAATAAATCCTCCCTCCGCCTTGAGCACTGCCATGGATGTTTATAATAATGATGTTCATAATGATGAGGATTATTTATTTATTAATTAATTGATTGATTGATTGATTAATTAGTTACTGTTTTATTTCCGCACTATAAAAAATACCCGATTAATTCATTTTTCTTGCACAGTGCTCAATCCCATCTCAATGCTCACACACACACACACACACACACAGTGTTTCCAAGCCCCAGCCCCTCTCCTGCACCAGCTGCATCTCTCTCTACCCTGCAACAACAACAACAAGCCCCATCCTGCCCCAGAGAAACGCTTCAGTCTCACCCATCGCCGACCACCACGCATTTGATGGCTTGCATTTGGACAGAGAAGTCGGCTTAAATGCACACGGGTGCGATGTTCCTTCCAGCAGGGATGTGAGATGGTGGAGGAGCTGCTGGTCGACAGGAGCCTGTGTAATGTAGCGGAGCATGAACACCGGGTTGCCAGATTGGACCAACAATCCTCCTCTCCTTGGCGTGTTTGATTCTTCTACGAATCGGTTCCCATTTTGTGAGCGATTCATTTAGAGAAGGGTTTCCCAAAGTCTCTTCACAAAGTTTCTTCTTTTGTTTCATCCAGTTATTTTACACACACACACCAAAAAAATTTCTAAATTACAATGGTTCCAAATTTTTTCTTTTCTCGCGCTTGGTGGGTTTCCTCCAGGTGCTCCGGTTTCCTCCACAGTCCAAAGACATACAGGTTAGGCTAACTGGCGTTCCCAAATTGCCCGTAGTGTGTGTGTGTGTGCCCTGCTTGTGCCTTACAAGATGTTGGCTCCCTGTCCACCTAGTTCTGCAAGCCTCCTGGGGGGCGCTATAGGGAATAAGTGAATGAGAGTTATTGTTGTTGTTGTTGTTATTCTTTTGGCTGATCCCGTCAAGTGGTCACCTCAGCGGACCATCCGATCCGCACAACAACTTGGCACAGGTTTTACACCAGATGCCCTTCTTGATGCAACCCTTCCATTTTATCCAGGCTTGGGACAATGAGTGAGAGAGAACAAGGTGTACAATATAATACATACTTATGTTTGGCATTTTAAGTCATATATCATATGTATATGTATCATATATAATATCATATGGCGGCACGGTGACTTAGTGGGTTAGTGCTGATGCCTTGTACCTCCAGGGTCAGGGGTTTGTGTGCATGGAGTTCATAAAATGTCCCTGTGCTTTTTGAGTTTCCTCTGGGTGCTCCGGTTTCCTCCCACAATCCAAAGTCATGCAGATTAGCCTTATTGGCATTCCCAGTTCATGTGTGAAAATGGAATATGCCAGTTCCATCAGGGGGAAAAAACTACACAGATGTGATAACCTGGTCATTCAGTACATTCAGGTCATCAGCTGACTTAACTTTATTGCCATATAACGTTGCTGAGCCTAGACCTGAGAAACTGAAGCAACCCTAGATCCTAACACTGCCTCCAGAGGCTTGTAAAGTGGACACTATGCATGCACTATGTGCTTCCCTTCTATCCTCACACGCCCATCACTCTGGAATAGACTCGATCTGGACTCATCAGACCACATGACCTTTCTCCATTGCTCTAAAAGTCCATTCTTTATGCCCCCTAGCAAACTGAAGCATTTTTTTTCTGATGCGTCTCACTAACAAGTGGTTTTCTTATGGACATGCAGGTGTTTAGTCCCAATGCTGTTCTGATCACATTGGGTGTGCATGTAAATGTTCTTCCTTTCACTATTAAACATAGCTCTGGTTTTTACCATTATTATTTTTTTTTACCATGCAACTTCACCAAGTGTTTAAGTTATCTTAATTCATGTTTTTTTATGACTACACTGATACCACAAAGTTGATGGTTCAGCACTATCCTTACAGGTTTTGATAAATGTGTTGAAGAGATCTTAACCCAGTCATTTCAAGTATCCTTCATTGTTTTCTCTGCTTGATGCAGACCAAAAATTTGACCCTTCTGAAACGGTGTATTTTTTTTTGTCAGGCAGTTGTCACTTGTCTTTTCGACAACCTAAAAAAACAAGGCTGGGTTGGTCCTGATTTTCTCCCTTATTTAGTAACAGCAGTTTTTACCCATCTCACTGTTAAGAAACTCTCCCATTAACATGACAACTACCAACCAGAGAGGGCGAAGCCTACCACATGCTTCTATCACACGGATCTTTTGAATTGCTGCTTACGCAATGTTGAGGAATGACGTAACACACTTGGAAGAAAGCGCTATCCGCCCCTTCCACTTGTATGAGCTTACAGACGCCCATGATTGGCGAGGATGAGAATGATCCACCCTACCCAACTCAGAGTGCGCACAGAGGAGAAGTTCATTTAGAGTCACCAGCCTCAGAAATCACCACTTAACAAATATCACCTCAGATTAGAGCCGTTATGGAGGATTTACAGAGTAGCAGATAAGTAGCAGATATACATCCCAATATCGACTGTTCAAAGGAGATTATTGTGTATTTTGAACACCTTCAGCTTTGTGTTACAGTGCAGAAAGAAATTAAAATCAGGAAATACCATGGAATTAGAAGGTGTGTCCAAACTTTTGACTGGTAGTGTTTCTGTAGCCCGTGATGTGAACGTAGGGTTAAAAAGAAAATTTAAGTGAAAAAAAAAATCATTGAACTCTGTTCTGACAAAAACGATTATTATTCGGTCACTCATCGTCTATAACACGTATAACTGCCAATCCACTGCAGACATTCATTCATTCATTCATCTTCTATACCGCTTTATCCTCTATTCAGGGTCGCGGAGACCTGGAGCCTATCCCAGGAGGCTTAGGGCACAAAGCGGGGTACACCCTGGACAGGGTGCCAATCGCAGGGCCACTGCAGACAATTATAATTAATTATATTAAAAATATTATCTTGTTGTGCATAGATAGTGTACTTTATTCATTCCAATGGTAGTGCCAGTTTACACTAATCATACACAATATCAGGTTTATCTAGTCTATATCAGTCTATATTTATTGGTACATTGATCAAAACTAAAGCAGAACTGGTTTTTGACTGACTTCATTGTGAACCTAAAAACAACTCCATTTTAGCTCATCCCAATGTGAAAGTGTTCAATCTGGCAACCCTGAGAGTGGGTTGAACTGCAGTCCAGAGCAGTTTTATAGCACCCACCACCCCTCTGCATCCCAGAGCCACACACATCTGACCAGAAAAAAAAAAGAAAAAACAAAAAGATTCATATCAGACAACCCACTCAAACTAATTTAATATTTCTGTCATTTAATTTCATCACAAACTCTTCTCACCATGTGGGCCGATACACACACTGAAGACTAGATTTAGGTTTATCTTCTCTTCTTTGTAGACACTGCTAAAGGGATAGATGAGATAAGGCTAGAAGAAGGAGTTGTGTCGGAGTAAAGTGTGTGTACGTGTGTGTCAGTCCTCCTTTTTAAAGAATATTGTTGTAGAATATGGATTTCCAGGGTTCGATTCCCGCGTCAGGGTCTGCGTGTGTGGAGTTTGCGTGTTCTCCCCGTGTACGCTGGTTTCCTCCCACAGTCCAAGGACATGCCGATAGATTAGATTAACTGTCGTTCCCAAATTTCCCGTAGTGTGTGAATGAAGTGTGTGTGTGTGTGTTTGTACCCCGCCTCCTGGGATAGGCTTCAGGCGCCTGGTGTCCCTGTACACAGGATGAAGCGGTTTA
Organism: Platyallabes tihoni; assembly: GCA_030068045.1. Classification (NCBI taxonomy): domain Eukaryota; kingdom Metazoa; phylum Chordata; class Actinopteri; order Siluriformes; family Clariidae; genus Platyallabes; species Platyallabes tihoni. The sequence continues at coordinate 2,869,735 of JAQQZS010000008.1, read as the reverse complement.
GACAATGAGTGTGTGAGTGAGGGAATTTGTGGAAATGTGTGTTCTGTAGACAACGGCCACAGTGCGTTTCCCTACATTCCGATTTTACTTCCATATTTTTTCTTTTTACTCTGTGAAGCTGCTTTGAGATCAATGACCTTTGCTAAAATGCTATACAATTAAAACTGAATCGGATTGAACCGTTTCTAATTATGATTTCAGCATCTTTAGAAGGAGCTATCGCCAGTAAGGGCATCTGAGGTTTAGGTTTAACAATAGTATTTTGCTATAAATGTTAGTCAATGTAAGTAGATAGCGGTTAGTCTTCTGATATTGTGTGAACTTTCCCGTGCCTCCATCTCTTACATCTCTCTTTGTTCTATATTCATGCACTTTCCTCAAGCTTAAAAGTAGGGCGCCTGACCAAAAGACTTTAAATATACTCTCTTTGCTGATGATGAACAGAACTTTCTGACATGCGTGTTAAACTGTGGTTCTCTGGACGTGGTCCAAGCGTATCAAGGCCGCAGCATACATCGCGAAATAATTCTTCTTTTAATTAGCCTTCTATTGTTAAACACAATGTTGGATAAGCCACGCCCACAAAACAGAACCAACAAGCATCATCAGCAATGTGAACGTGAACGCATGAAATCAGGAGGCGTGGCTTATGTTCCGTTTGTTAGGCATGTCCTGAAAATTTACCAGGACAGAATTAAATCACATTACGTCATTTTTTCTACATAAAAAATGCAAAAAGAGTTTCATGAATAAAGACACAAAAAAAACAGAGAGATGTTTAAGAATTTTTTTATTGCTTGGCCTGCCATTGGGATGATCGATACCAAAAAGGGTTACAACATCAGCATATATATATATATATATATATATATGATGTGATAAAAAGGGAGGAGAAAAAAAAATTGTATACATCACAAAAACAGAGAAGAGAAAATGGTCCTCAGCAAAGCTAAAAAGCAGTGCAGATGGACACAACAACAACAATAATAATATTTAAAATAATAATAATAATAATAAGCTTTTATCCATAATATAGCTCTGAAAATAACACATGGGAATGCCGAACACACAAGAGAAGATGAAAAGGGATTCGGTATGGAAAAGGGAAAAATATGGCTGTTTAAAGCGGGAACCGTGAACATTTCTTAATAATCAGTATAATTATAATAATAATAAACAGCGTGTCGAGCAGCCGCTCGCTATATAGCGCGGAAAAGCATCTCTACTAGAAACGTGTTACAAGAGCCAGTTCCTAAAAACAAATACTGCAGAAATCAACGTCAGGGAACGGTGTAAGAACGTCACACTTGGTGCTTTTACAAGTTTCTGCGCAAGATATACAAATGTAGGAAACAGGATGTTCAGGCAGTGTTATACTATACGAAAATAAAACACGCCAGTCACTCGTTAGAAAAAAAAAAAAAAAAAAAGAAAAGAATAAATTGGCTCATTTAATACACAGTACCAATATTACATTTTCACCTCCAACAGTCACTTAACTCTAACACAGTTTACAATATTGTTATGATGCATCAGAAAAAAAATTTCTAAACGCTTGTTCATCAATCAGGGCAGGCATGTTGTCCACCAGGTCTTCTGAAGAGTAGATTTAGAGATTTCCTAAGGCGAATATGACTCAAGTAAAAGTAGAAGCTGTCCATTTACTCGTGTACTTGAGTAAAAGTACAGAAGTACTAGCCATCACAATTTACTCAAGTGTCTGATGTGCGGGGCTCGTAATAGCTCACAGTAGCCTTTAATATAGTAAAAAAGAATCTCTCTCTCTCTCCCTCATATTGTGAACGCGCTGTTTTCGTCACTGTCTGCTTCTGATAACAAACAGTGACATTCTGAGGAAAAAGCAAGTCAGCAGGGGGCGACATTCCCGCTTCAGATACTACACAGCACTGTCGTCTGGCAACGCAACGCCATACAGAAATGTACTGAGGTAAAAGTACAGGTGTTTGCTTTACTTTTTTAGTGGAGTAAAAGTAAAAAGTACCGAAGCTACTTAAGTAAAGTACAGATACGTGAAATAGGTACTTAATAAGTACAGTAAAGGAGTACATGTACTTAGTTACCTCCCACCTCTGATGCTACAGTAGCAAATGCTAAGTTTTCAAATGCTAGTGGCCTCTTTTATGAGTTATACGCACCAATTTGATTGAAAAATCATTATCGTTTCTGTTTATAGTTTTACCTTTTTCATAGCTAGGTTTTTTTGTTGTTGTTTACTTTCTAAAGAATTAAATGAACATTCACCTGAAATGCCGCATGCTAGTTCACTAGTGTAGACCAGACTGTATTTTAATCTCAGAAAATTTGAACGATTCCAGATTTTTATACAAAAACAATCATGGAATTTCCTCCAGTTATGACTGACTGCATCCACGAACAATATTTTCTAACGAACCATCTCAGTTCTCTGAGACCAAATTAACGATTGAACCCGAAGCAACTCTGATGGATGAAGGAACGAGAACATTTTCATATTGTAAAACTGTGTGCTAAAGGTGAGGCGATGTTGCGATTAAAAGATTTATTTCCTACACTCAAACAGAAAGACTGACAAAAACCAAAGCAAAAGGGAGTTTTGGAAAAGGAAAAAAAAATAATTTAAAAAAATATATAATAATAATAATATTTAAAAAAATAATAATAAAAATCAGGCACTTCCACAAACTAAAATGAGCGTAAGAGGGACTCTTGTATGGGTTTACAGCTCTCACTTGTACAAACTTAAACACACTTTTTCAGCTCGAGTTTCCTCAGTCAGTTTTGAAGAAATACAGTACAACATTTGGAAAACTGTAACTCGCCGTCCTGGTTAATACTATAGAAACGTTACGTATTAGAGCTGCAGTATCTAACTATTTTGGCGGTAGAGTCTATGAGCTAGGTCTTTAAACTGATTTTAGGACCGTCATAGTTCTGAGTGCTTTCCTCTTCTCTGACGAATGTAACTTTTAGGGGGAGAAAAAACAAATAAAAATGACATACTGCTACTTTAACCCAGGTGAAATAAAAGCCATTCTGTCGCTACAGTAACTACGATCTTACTTCCTGCTTTACGGTATATATAATCAGAACACAATGACGTTACAGGGATCTTAAATAAACGTAAATTTTTTGAAAATGAAATACCCAGAGCACCACACTTGCGCTGACGCTCACTCAGCGAGGCGTCACATCTTTAATCTGAACCAACGCGCATCTACAACAGGCACGTGATATCTAAACTAAACTTCGCCATGAAGCATAGAAGCACTGTGAGGTAAAAACACGAGACGTTTTATCCCTATTCCATACGCAAGCATTTCTCCACCACTGACCAACTGTGGACATGTCCTAAACCATGCAATCTTTCGCTAAAACATCAGTCTAAAACTACTAACCCCATCCCTCTCACTAGTCCACTGCGGACGTGTCCCAAACCGTGCCCTATTCACTATCGAGGGCTCGTCTACGTATAATCAAATCTCCCAAACCACGCCCTCTTCACTAAAGAGGGGTCGTCTATAATGTCTAATCATCATCAGTCTACCAAACCACGCCCTATATTTTACTATACAGGCTTCACAGTCACTGCAATCACCCGTCCCTGATCTGTCTGCGGCGGAATCGTCCCAAATCACACCCACTGTTCACTAACGAGGCTCTTAATATCTCTAATGACTCGTCATCATGTGTCCCGAACTGCACCTCGACTCGGGACTCGTCACTGCTCACCTGAGCTCGGCTGTCCCAATCCACCATTATTGTCCCCCGTGAACAGGTCTACACTAGACTGTCTGGACTCTAAAGTAAAAATTAAGTAAAATAAACAAAACCTAGCCAATGAAGCATAGAAGCATATATATAAGTGTGCAAAAAATACAGTGATGGTGATTTATTATCATTTACTTCTGCTATAAATGTGCAATTAAGAAGGATAAGGAGCAAAGCGGATCGCTACGCTACACACACACACACACACACACACACACACACAAAATATCTTAATGATTCAACTTCAGTAACCTCAGGAGAACAAACAGAACCAACAAGAATCACAGACACACACACACGCGCGCCTTTGGCGTCACTACAATCCAAAATAAATTGTAAACACTGTTAAAGGGTGCGAACTCAAGCGCCGCACGGTTTACAGCCTCAACTCGTCACGCTCCGAACACGACAAGGAAAAGCCGCCGCCCCTGATCGTCACTGAAAGCTGAAACGAGTCACGATTAGAAAAGAAGGTGCGCAGGAAATTAAGACAGTACGGTGCACTTGGTTTGATTACAGAGAGAAAAAAAAAGATATTTAAAAACTAATTTCTCAGCCCTCAGGATTTAGGATTAATTCTTTTTTTTTAATTTTGTGGAGAGAAGGAAAAAAAAAAATAAAAAAATAATCGATAAACAAGCTGAGACTCATCTGTAAGAAAAATAAGATTCTGTTCCTCCATTACGCAATAATCCTGATATCACTGTCTGACATTTCATTATTTTAATTTCCTGTAACCGTTCAATTGATACTGGAGTTTTTCTTTTTTTTTTCTCATTTCTGTAAATTAAACTCGTCTGTTAAATGTCAAAATCTCCATCAGAGAAATAAACTTCTAAAACAAAGACTTAAAACAAAACGTGTTCAGAATCAGGATCGTGAGTGATCCAGAGCTCATCCCGCTGGGAATATCAGGCTCGAGGCGGGAACACGCGCTGTACGGAACGCCGGGATTCGGTAACAGTTAGTTAAAGTCTCATAAAATAAAGTGATTGTACCTATAAACAGGCTGAGACTCATCTGTAACAGAGGGAATTGTCTTTTTATTGAGCTCTGACTTTTTTTGTGAGAAGAATTACTCTACAACACACTCACAAACACAAAAACATGAGAAATGAAAGAGATCTCGTCCGATCCTAAATACTCAGCAATTATGACGTCAGAAACCTAAATAAAACAAATGAAATAATTATCACATCGAGCTGCGTTAAATCGATACGCGTCACGTTTACTCGAACAGACAGAAGAAATGTTAACGAGAGCAGTTCCTGTTAAATTCCGGCTTCGTTTTACAGTCCTACCTTCGAGGGGTTAAATCTACCACACACACACACACACACACACACACACACAGAGCGAGCACGAAGGAAACGTACACAAACAAAAGTAAGAAAATAAAGCGTAGCTGGACCCTGCGATAAACAGAGAAGGTGTGAAGAGAAAGAGAGAAGGAAAGAGAGAGAGAGAGAGAGAGAGCTTCAAACAGAGAGCGAGACGAAGCTGTTGTACTGCTGGATGTTCCTCTTCAGGATGTCGGAACAGGGCCCGAGCACACGCTCAAACCGGGGACGGTCCAGTTTCACGCACTTCAGAGGACTGCGAGCGACCACGGTGGCGGCGCGAGGACGGTTCATCAGCAGCGCAATCTCGCCTGATCACACACAGGACATTTTTTTTTTTTTTAACTCAAAGCACATAAAAAATATATATGTTCTCGTCGCTCAAAAAAACTTTAAAACGTAACATTGAAACACTCACCGAAGTAATCAGAAGAGCCAAGTCTGCCCACTTCTACAAACTCCTCGTTCTCCGAGCGTCTCTGAAGCACCGCTGCAGATCCCTGGAAACACCAAAGTGTATTAGTGTGTGTGTGTGTGTGTGTGTGTGTGTGTGTAGGTGTTACATCACTATCTAAAGCATATTCAGACTCTAGCTCAGAACGTCGATGCATTTCTTTCTTTCTTTAACCCCGTGCCAGCTTTTTTAGCTTCATAATATTCATGGAGAGATTCAGTTTTAGTTACTCAAAATTTAAAACTTTTAAAACTTAAATTTGGATTTACTTCCTTTTTCAAAAGGTGTCAAGAGAGTGAAACAAGTTCCTCAGAGGAGTAGAAGAGTTAATATGTTAATAAAATATGTTTGATGGACAGGAGGGTTTTTACATTTTGGATTTTCTCTAGACAGTAAAAATGTGTGTGTGTAACTATTTGAAAGTCCTATCCTGCATCTTGTATAAATGTCCGGATTCGATGCATTTCCTGAACATTTTCAGAGCGTTTCTTGCGTTTTTCACCTCGAGGATGATAAAGAACTCGTCTCCGGGTTGGCCTTGGACGACGATCTTCTGCCCGTCCTCGAACTGCACCGTCTCCAGGGCGTCGGCCACCGTTAACCTCTCCCATTTATCCAGGGATTCTGAACGTGGGGAAAAAAACCCCCGCCTCATTAGCATGTCAGTGCGTATACGGGATTGAAGATGAAACGGCACGTGTGATGACGCTTACCCAGAATGGACACCTTGCTCAGGAACTCCTCGTACATCTTCCTCTTCCTCAGAGTGCTCCCCTGCAAAACAGGAGCGAATTTTAATGCGCGAGATAAAAACACCCGGAGTTGGGATTCCGTCTCAGACGAAAGAACTGGCAGTACAGGTCGTCCCCGTCTCACGAACGAGTTCCATTCCAGGAGCATGTTCATAAGTCGGATTTGTTCTTAAGTCCGACAAGGTGAGTCTTATACGCCTTTGACACTAATATACAACGTAAAGCATAGCAATTCACTTGACTAAATCTCTGTCCACTTTACACACACTGCCATCATGTGGCTAAACACTGTAATCACACCTAGGCAAACAAATCTCACAGTGAAGCCCGGACATATTTCGATGTGTGTGTGTGTGTGTGTGTGTGTGTGTGTGTGTGTACCATCAGTATCCTCCTGTAGCTGTCTCTGTCGATGCCCCAGAGTTTGACGTTGGTTTTGGCTCGGACGGTCGCTGCTCTAGGGGTGCCGTAAATCAGCGCCAACTCGCCAAAACTACCGCCTTCTCCGATACTTGTCACCCAGGTGTTGTTCACGTACACCTACGCAACGTTCAGACATGTGACAAACTGTGTATACTTGAGTGATACAAAAAAAAACAAAAACAAAACAAAGTCTCAACTTACATCCATTTCGCCCTGATCGATGACGTAGAAGTTATCGCCTTCGTCACCTGAAGCAAACAATACAATAGTATAGATCCAACAGCACTAATGTTTATTTGTCTCAAGATTTCTTAAAGATTTAAAGAAAGTATTAAAATGGTTAAAAGTATCTAATAAACACTAAAATGCTGTTTAACTTGTGTTGTTTGTTTGTTTAAATGTCACGTCTCATACAATGCGATAAACATTTTATTCCCGCCAGTCTTCTGATCTGCAAGTAGCAGCAGGTGGCAGTACTGCACTATTCATGCATAAAGTAAAAAGGAATATATTGATACTCTTACAAAATATGAGTATTTGCGAAAGATGAAATACAAACTGTTTCAATCTTTTGGTGAAAATATTGCACCTTCTTCTTTTAATTTTATGGGTGGTTGGGGCATTACTGCCACCTACTGGACTGGAATGGCAGGAATATATATAAGTATAATTATATAATATATATGCTGGGACAAACATTTCAGCGCAAACACACACATATGTATGTGCGTAACACACACAGCGCACCTTGCTGAATGACAGTCTCTCCAGCGATGTAATTCACAGGAAACATGGCATCAAATATATCACTATAAAACAAAAACATTTTGATATATAGCGAGAGGGAGAAAGGAAAATCTGACTCACTAACAAATATTAGCAAGGATAAATAATTGGTTATTGTTATTAATATTAACCATGAATACTCGTTATCAGTAAAAACAGTCAAACTTTTCTGCAATCTTAAAGAAACCTGAGTTTTTAAATCATTCCTGTCACTTGAACAACACAGGACATGTATGATCTGCACACGCGGTACTGCACAAAAATCATGAGCCACCCCTCTTCTTCACATTTTGGTTCCAAACTTTCTTTAATTTTTTCTTTTTTTTTTATGTACTCTTGAGGAGTAGTTCAAACACAAATTGACTGTCACTTCATGAACTGTTTAAGTAAACTTTCACGTTCCCTAAAATTTACAAATTTCTTAAAAAAAAAAATAAATAAAGTCTCGACAATATGGTCAAAGCATGCCTCAATAAAAATAAATAAGAAAATAAATAACCACAATGGAACAATGCTTTCAAGAAGCAAGGGGAATTCATTCATTCATTCATCTTCTATACCGCTTTATCCTCTATTCAGGGTCGCAGGGGGCCTGGAGCCTATCCCAGGA
>JAQQZS010000008.1:2765731-2776312 GCA_030068045.1 Platyallabes tihoni | reverse complement strand
AACTCCTGATTTTAAGCAATGAGTTTTCACTCCAAATATTGACTGTTTATTTTATTACTCTTTATTGCTCTTTATTGAAGTTTCTTTTATGCAAAAATGTTTTCAAAAGCATCTTTTTATTATGCCATGCATATATTCTCCTGTAAATGTTATTTATTTATTAATATTTAAGTTATATATGGAAATACTGAATGATTTTGTACATAACTATGCAGACATGATAAATATATATAACAAAATTGGTACAGCATATAATATGGAAAGACTTTTGCACAGCACTTATGTACAGTATGTACATATAGAGCATGTTCAGAATTATGACGTGCATAACAATAAATATTTAAATGCAGGAGAGGACGAAAAGTGTTGTAGACATCATATGCAAACATATACTTAGATTTAATAGTACTTTAAATATGAAAAAATGACATAGTACTTTTTAGTGCACATATTTCTGGTGCTGGTGCTTTTCTTGTTGTTGTCCATGGAAAGTTAATTAACCAGCAAAAAACAAACAAACAAACAACAACAAACCAACATAAAGACTGCTACAATGTTCTGACGCTGGAGACTCCTTCCATAAATATTGAATAAACATCTCCTGAGAGAATACTTTACATCACATCTTAGAAACATGTAGTGTTTATCAAAGAGCTGGTAAAACTGTGTTACAAAGAGTATGAGGTTGTGTTCTGGCATAGCGAGTGAAACAACATGGGAACAATATCTAGGCATCTTAAACAATTCAATTGTTAGCCTTGTAAAAGGCACGCCTGTTGTGGAGCTGTTCTTTTGTGTTTTTTTCTATTGTGTGTGTATCATTATAACGATTATCAGCACATGTCTGGACATATGAGGTATTTTAATTCTGTTTAAAAAAAAATAGTTCAAGTCAAGTCAGCTATTCACAGGATATGAAATTATATAAACAATATAAGATACACACACTACCAGGCAAAGGTTTGCACATATTTTCTATTTCCATGCTCTTTACTGATTTTTTTTTTTTTTATACACTGTAAAACAACGCTGAAGTTCACAATAATCTCCTTTGAACAGTTGATATTGAGATGTATATCTGCTACTTCTGCTCCGTAAAGCGATGGAGCTTGATGGGTTTTTCAAACGCACTTGACGATACTAGAACAGCTAACCTTCATGTCTTAAAATAACGACTGACTATTATTACCTAATGCCATACGTGTTATTTCATAGTTTTGAGAAGAAAAAAAAACCTCAGTCCTGTTCTAGAATGTAGAAAATAAATCACTAAACAAAAAACCTTGAATTAGAAGGTGTGTCCAATCTGGTACTGTATATATACAGTATAAATAAAGGTTTGTGCAATACACGTCTGTACGTGTGTGAGTGAAGGCACCACAGTCGCTGTTCATCACTTCTCCTCATTAGTGCTTTGGCTCATGATCTGTTCCTCAGTGGCGGTTAACCAGTCGAGAGCCGTGCCCGCCGTGCCGTCGCCGCTCTGCTGCGAGAAACACAGGAACGTGGCCCAGAGGAACGCCGAGCATCCCATGAACGCGGTGCGCAGGTACAGCGGCATCAACACAAAGTTCAGGAACTGAAACCAATAAACCGTAGACTTACAGTAAACAAAATGGACAGAGATTTTCAAATTAAAATGATGGAAGTAAAGTAAGATGAAAATGGAGTCACATAACTTGTCATGAATTGAATAATGTGTATTGTGTGTAATCCGTTGTATTTATTCCCATTTTTACGACCGTGGTAGGACCTCACATTGACGAACGGACAAGATAACATGGCTTTTATCTGGGAGATATGGAACGAGGGGACAGAGAGGGGACTGCTGATGTTGACTGCTTTTCACTTAAGAGCAGTCTGACTGAAGGTTAATGATCTTGGAGATGGTAAATGGGCCAATGAACCTAGGAGAGATCTTACTCTGTTAATGGGAATGTTGCGGGTGGTCAGCATGACTCTCTGTCCAACATGGTAGGTAGAGGCAGGAGAGCGGTGGCGATCCGCCTGATGTTTGAACAGAAATATCGAGTTGCAAAGCCTAGCTCTCCTAGCTCCTCTCCTCCTAAGGGGGGTTAGTAACCCAGAGAGAGGTACTGTAGCCCCAATGAGACATCGTGACGACAGGGTGGTGGATACTGAAGCGTCATCTGTGAGCGAAATGAAACTGATGAGAGAGGGCATCAGGCTTGGTGTTCTTGTTCCCTGGCTGGAAAGGGAGAGATTGAAGCGAGATAAGACCAAGGACCACCTGGCTTGTTGCGCGTTCAGGCGTTTGGCTAATTTAAGGTATTCAAGGTTTTTGTGGTCCGTCCAGATGGGAAATGGGACCTCAGTCCCCTCAAACCAGTGTCTCCATTCCTCCAGCGCCATTTTTATTCCCAGTCTCCCAGTTGCTGAACCCATAGTTCTTCTCTGTGACCAAGAGGCGGTGAGAGAAGAAACAGCAGGCATCGTTTGGTGACTTCTGAAAGAGCACAGCTGCCACCCCAGAGTCCGAAGTGTCTACCTCCATTACTAGAAGTTGGCGAACCTGAGAAAGCCCTAAAGGTCCTTTCGGATGGATGGTCTCGGCCAGTTGGTTACTGCTTTAGCCTTCTAGATCTTAGATAGTGCAATAATGAAGCTGAGGAAGGAGATCGTCTGACAATAAAACTCGTGTTTCTCCACCTTTACAAACAATTGGTTCTCAAGGAGCCTCTGTAGAACTTGGCGAACTTGCACCCTGTGTTCCTCCAGGGAGCTGAAAACATCGTCCAGATAGACAAATATGAAAATGTTTCAGGAGGTTGCAGGAGGTTAAAGGCTGTTGACATTAGGGGGAGAGAGTAACGATTCTTGATGGTTATCTCGTTCAGGCCTCGGTAATCAATACACGGCCATAGCGATTTGTCTTTCTAAGCCACAAAGAAGAATCCAGATGATTCCGGCGACCAGGGTTTCAGAGATATATTTGTCCATGGCTTCCCTCTCATGTGACGAGAGTGAATTGTGTCTTCCCCTAGGAGGAGTCGAGCCCAGGAGGAGGTCAATGGCACAGTCATAAGGTCTGTGGGATGGTAGTGAGAGAGTCCATGATTTACTGAATGCCTCCTTGAGGTCGGAAGAACAGCTGAGAGGTCAGGGAACTCCTTAATAAAAGACATCACTGGGGAGCATTGAGCTGATGCAGGACAACAGGCACAAAGGGCTTCATTCCTGAATGGTGATTTTGGCCCAGTCGATCCAGGGACTGTGAGTCAACCAGGGGCGTCCGAGAACCAAGGGTGAGTGGGCTTTGCGCATAACCAAGAAGGAAGTCTCTTTGGTATGGTTACCAGAAACCCATAGAGTTATCGAAGCTGTACGTTGGGTGATGACAGCCAGAGGGGTTCCATCGAGGGCCCAAAAAAGTTAATTGGGTTCTCCAGGGTTTGCGTGTGGAGGTTAAGGTCCTTAACCTTTTAGGCGGAGATTAGGTTCTGGTCAGATCCGGAGTCAATTAGTGTGGGGATCGTCTAAGGTCTGCCTCGTGCTATGATGGATCATTGGTGTCCCAAATAGTATTTCTCCATTCACGAGCCCGGTCGGTGAGGAGTGTGATCACCAAAACAAAGCAGGGTTGATAACTATTGTCCAGAAGCGTGAGCAGTGAAATCCAGAAGCGTGGTCCAAGATTAAGGTCGTTAAGCAGGTGAGGTCATATACGTACGCAAATCCAAAATAAGAGATAATCCAGAGGGCTAGGCACGAGATGAAATCCAAAGAGCAGGCGTGCTCAAACACAGAAACAGAGCACTAGGGAAAATCACAGGTAAACAGGACGAGAGGCAAGCAAGGAAGATACATCAGCAATGAGTGGAGCTTTCGGCGTCCTTTGAAAGCCATGAGTCGATTGGTGACGGGTGTGCTCCGGTACTCACCCCGGATAACCTCGGGTGGAGTTATGACACGGATGTACAGGGCTGATTGTGCTGGCTTGTTAACATTTGGACTGTGAGAGGAAACTGGAGTACCTGGAGGAAACCCACCAAACATGCAGAGACAGTGCAAACTCCATGCACGCTGACCCCGAGGCGGTAATCGAACCCGCACACTGGAGGTGCAAGGCGACAGCGCTAACCACTACGCCACCGTGGCGCCAGAAGTGGTTTTAGTTTTTGGATACTTGAAGTGTTTTCGTGCTAGTTTGAAGTGGCCGAGGCTATTTTGAAGAGTCAAGTGGGTGATGACAAGCGAACTCATGCACACATTAAAAATCGTTCTCACATCAGCTATTTGAATATTAATTCATTTGCCGATTAATTGCACTTAATATCCTCTTATATATTATCAAAAATGTTTATTGTTGGAGTGCTTTGGTTTATAATGCTAAATGAATAAGTAGCGACCGTAACTTCCTCCCCAATTCTGTCCCTGTTCACCCAGCATAATCTGTCTCTATATTCTACACCTGCTCCTGTTTTGCCTGTCACTCTTCCCTAATATGGTCACAGCTTCCTGTTCTTCCTTTGCATTTGTCATGGTTGGTAATATCGCTGTCTGTATTTTAACCGCAGTTATTGACTATAATTAACGAACACTGCGTCATTCAATACTGGTTAGTACAAAACACTACAAAGTTTCCTAGTGAGCTGTATAGAGTCAGCACCAGTACGCAGTGTGTTCAGGAGCTGAACGCAGAGGAACAACAGTGTTGACAAAATAATAAAAGACGAGGGTGCATTCAGTTTATGGATCTACAGAGAGAGAGAGAGAGAGAGAGAGGGGTGGAGAGCGAGAGAAGACACACACACACACACACACACACACACACACACACACTACACATACCTGCATAAAGGGCCAATACATAAGTCCGGTCTGAAATTCAGAAACACATTTTTAATAATATAAAGAAATACAATACAGAAATATCATATGCAGTGAGTGCTATGTAACGTTGCATGATAAATATTAATGTCAGATTTCCCTAATGCCACATTTTTATGTCAATTACTGTACATCCTCCCAATGAAGTGTTCGGTTTTTACATCCTACCTTATACGTGTTGAAGAATTTTTCCCTCCAGTCTTCAAAGACGTCCTCTTTGCCCTCCAACACACTCACACCTGCGTAGAAAAGAAAAATGAAGTCATCATCCTTCATCCTTCAATCCTTTCAAAGGAAATGAGAACCAGAAGAACCAAAGATGAACATATGGTCCAGATGAGTCGTGTTTGTTCAGTGTAGTCCGACCCAAAATGTAGAGATGTGGAACTTTGGATTTAAGCTCAGCCTTTAGACGATTTATGTATCTTAGAATTATTTGCATTTGTAATTGAACTCGTCTGAGCAAAATATCTCTTCATATTATCTGAACAAAGTTCGACAAGAAGCAATTCCAACAAACCAGACTAATTATTGAGACAAAGCCTGGATGAAGCCAACTAAGGTGGGTCCCTTTCCAACTAGCTGAGAGCTTGGACATGAAATGCGGTATTAGTTGGTTTTCGAGCTTGATCTTGACTCGACAGTGCAGGTTTTGACTCAATTTTGGCTTGTGGTGGTCTTGAGTACTTGATTTACATTTGTGACATTTGATAGACAGCCTTGTCCAGAGCTTTTTATCTCCTGAGGACTTTGGTGGTGTCGGGGATTGAACCCATGACCTTCTGAGCTGAACTGCTACCTGGAATTGACTTCATGATGTTGTACAAAGCATAATGTTTCTGCATTTACTTAAGATGCGGGAAAAAATCGATTCAGTGATGTATTGTGATGATTTTGTGTGGCAATTAAATGTTTTTTTTTTAAATACTGTATATATATAAGTTTGCATTTGATTTGGTAAAATGTTTCAATTCTTCGAAACTATTCATACATTGGCAGGCAGCACAGCATCCTGCGTCGTAGGAGAAAATTACAGCTCCTACAGCTCCAAACTACAGCTGTGTAATTACACCTGTGTAATCCAATCCAGAGGTGAGTCCTCAAGGCGAAATTCGTATTATAAAACGCATTTCCTCATAGAAAACAATGCAAATGCAGATAATCGGTTCCAGTCACCCAAAAATATCACCAATATCACTAATTTCCAACACTATAATCATATTTTTGCATATAAGAACAATCTCAAAACATTAGGAAAAGGCAAGTAAATGAAGTAAAATCTGAAATAAATAGACATTAAACCTGACTTAACCTTAATTTATGATTCCTCTCGGCACCAGGTGATTTAAAAACAAAACTGAAAGCGGCTCCCTTTTCTTCTTGCTACCGTTCTTGATAACATTCTTGGACCCGCGGTGCTACGTCTTAACTAAATATTGCACAAAATGCAAAAAAGAAAAAAAGTAAACTTGCTTCTCTTGGCTTTCCACTGACAAAAAAGTTTTGAATGGCTCTCAGACATACGCGTGACACTTCATGATCTTAGGAATACCAATCAAATCGGCAGAGAGGTATCATGATGTTATCGTATCGGGTGTTCCCTGTGAATTCCATCCCTAGCATTTTGACAACATGCTGCGATTACACACTATATAACCTTTATTTAAAACATTATAGTAAATATAAAGTAGCCTAACCCTAGTTTAAACAATGCGTTGTCTTGCACAATTAATAAACCTTTATCCAAGATTTTTCATATCCGTCGTTTCTGATTTAATGAATTTATCTTATGACCAAACCGTACGGCTTACATCGAGACGTTGTCTTCAATCTAGAAGCTTTTTATCTCTTTATACTGTCTGTTGATTCTTTTGAGTGCAGAATCAGTAGCATGTCTACACTATACGAAGGGGAAGTACTCGGTTTTTAGATCAAGGCCTGAAGGACGTGTGCTCGAGGAAACATCAGTTACTGTATAGTTTTGGTTTGTGCTTTTCGTCTCGCTCACACTGGATGACAAAAGCAGACCGACTGCAGCATCAAGAAAACCTGCTGTGAGTTTTTTCCCCTCCACTTCCTGTTACTATTTGTCATAGTAAAGTACAGAACGTTTCCAGATTAGGTGCAAATTCTACAGAAAAGTGTGTAGCTTAATGTGGAACTGAACGCAGAACACTATTTTTAGTTTTCGGGTAAACAGAGTCATGAACACGCTCATGTTGACAGAATAAATAAAGACTTTCCAGCCCAGGCATGTGATAATATAAAGAAATGAGATTTTTTATTAGGAAAATAATCTCACACAGCAAGGTGAAACGTAATTAAACTTTATGTGTCAGGATACAGACTTTTTCTATATATAAAAGGTTAAAAGTGCAGAATTTGACACTGAGTGCCTCTATTTTAGTTTTGGAGAGACGTTTGGACGTTGCCGCCCCGATGACACCGACAGCATTGTGAAAGCTCGCTGGGTTTGAATGACCTTCCTGTGTGGGTGTGAAAGACTAATCCGTGATTATAGGTTTACGCTCCAGCACCACCTTTAAGGAGACGAAGCGGAAACCAGCAGAGCTTGATAGTTCTCTATAGACTTATTACTATAGACCCTCTATGGACAACAGGTATTGTTAGGGTTCTAATATCTAATAAGGGTTTGTTCACTGGGTGGATACGTGTACAGTGAAAGATCAGCCAACACATTTTTTTGTTGTTGTTTGTTTTTTTTCTACTATACTTAAAATTCGCAGCTAATGTAGATATCACGTGATAGATCTGTGGCTTCGAGTCGGCTGCTGTGACTATTCTTAACTTCACCAAGCAGTGTCAGAAACCACATCAGCAATTATACTCAACTGTGTTAGATACTGAACATGTCGACAAAGATGACTACAACAGTGCACAATGCTAAACCGGTGTCTATTAGCTTTTATTTACTTTAAAATGAAGAAGACAAAAACAGAAGAGTCCTAGCTTTAAAAAAAAAGTAATTGAACCCTTTAAATTATTTTAAAGGTACACTGTGTTCTCATTTCCGGGAGAATGATGCTGCATAAGTGGTTCTCTTTGTCTTTGGTACATTTTGTCTAAGGAAAAGTACCATTTTGAGAGTGTAAAGAAGCAAGACAACAAACAGAATCTGGTTAATTACATACTTTAGGATAATAAATACATTTTATTTTGAACTGAACTGGAATCTACCTAAATAAATCGACCTTAGAGACCTTTAACTCTAAAACCTATTTTAAGTTGTGATAAATTAGATAAAATATAGAAAAACAACACAATTGTACTTTTTTGTACACCATGATTGTACTTTTAATTAAGTTTAAAGTAAAGATTAAACGGTTCATCTGTGGTTGTTTAAGGTCTGTTTGTGTGCTTTAATTTATTTTTTAACATATAAAACACAAACTAAGCATACAGTACCTTCAAAGGTAGGCTTCCCATGAAGCGACGAGGTGAAGTATAGTTTAGTACCATAAGCTTTAATGTAAAGATGGAAAAGCGCATCTTATGTGGATTTCAGATTCTAATTACTATATGCACCTTATAATATTTTGGAAAGATATAAAGATATGAGCTTAATGTACCAAAGTTGTACAGATTTTTTTCCAGAGAGTGTAAAGAAGCAAAATTCAGACACTAAACAGACGTTGCATGATCAAATATATGTGGGGTAACATTTTCGATATTGCATCTATTTTTTTTTTTTCCTCACCTTTAATAAGTCAGATATTACATTTAGGTTGAGCTTCGCTATCAGAAGTAAAGTTATCAAACTTTATTGTCGCTGCAGTTAAATCCATTTTCAAGCGTATATCTTTAATACTTTTTCACCCATCCATGAACCTCTAGAGACCGTGACGGCCAATGGTGATTACCACAATACATTCCTATTTTCACATCCTCTGGTCAGCATTCACACACTTACCGGCCATTTAGGGGCGTCAGTTAGCCTAATCTGTATGTCTTTGGGTCGGAGGAAACCGACCAAACACAGAGAGAGAACATACACACAGACCCGAGGCAGGAATCGAACCTCAACCCTGGTGGAGCGAGGCGACAGTGCTAACCCCTACACCATCGTGCCACCTTAATACTTTTAGCGTGTATCTTTTTATCTTTGATGCACGTCACCTTTACACTAAAAACAAATGAAAAGCTAGAGCACGTTCCCAGGTAAAATATGCAAAGTATGGAGCTGCAGCCTTGAAGGTGCCACCCACCTGAGCAACACTGAAAAAAAGTACTTTTATTCCTTCTGAACGCGTACCTTTAAGATTTGGCTTTTGATCAGTGATTCAATTACAGTTTGTGGCCAAAAGATATTTTAAAGGTAAAAAAGATACAAAATAAAGGTTCTAAGTGTGGTGGTTATACAAGCCGGTACTTTTATTCATGAGAGTCTACTGTATGCTCTAACATGATTAGTGAATGAGATTGACTGCAGTAATAGGATTCACAGGTGTAATCTCAGTCAGGATGATTTATTTATTTATTTATTTGTTTGTTTGTTTGTTTGTTTGTTTGCTTTATGTTCTTCAATAATGTACCTGAGGGTGTGGTTTCTGGTTCTCCCTGACCCACTCACCTGTGTAGAACACGCTGGTTGCTAAGGGCGAGGAGAGGCTCTGATCCAGCACTACCTTGGACAGCACCATGTACAGGGACCGGCCCGGGAACCGGCGCTCGAGGGCGCGCAGCCAGAAGTAGTTCCAGTTGCCATGGAAACAGAACGCCACGAGCGCCACGTTCTTCGTGCGCTTCCAGTCGAGCTCGGCGCCGCGCTGCTTGAGCGTCACGCGCTGATGGAGCAGGTCGCCGCCGGCGAACAGACAGCCGTACAGGGACACGTTGGCCAGCCACGGGAACACCTTCCTCATCCTCATCCTCATCCTCAGTCAGTTATTTATGAAGTTCAGTTACACTTCTGTACTTCTAGTGTGTAAGCTGTGCTGCCTTTGATGTCTTCGTGAAGTCCGTGTACTGTAGGTGTGTCCTAACCTGGGGACAACCTCCTGTCTCACCTTGGTCATGCGCAGGTTGCCAGGTTGGATTAAAACTGTGTGCATCACAAACAAGAGACACTCCTCCTCTTCCTCCTCCTCCACCTGTTCTGTTCCATTCATGCACTTATATACATCAAACGCATCATGATCAAAGGTTCAGTTAGTGTTCACATCAAACAGAGAAAAAAACAATAATCTCAGTGATTCGATTCAAGTGACCTTGACCTTGGTGTTGCTGGTCTTATCAGAGGAGTTTGAGTATTTCCTAAACTGCAAATCATTTTCTGATTTTATTGGTGAAAACAAAAAACTTTTAACAAGCATCAGGTCTTTCCTGATAAGTGAGGTCAAGGGACAGACACTTTATTTTTTGGTAATAAGTAAGTTTATTGGCAATCACATATATTATTCCCACCCAATGCCCAACCCATAGCCACTGGATGCAGTGCCAGTTCCAAGCCGAGATAAAACAGGAGGGTTGCGTCAGGAAGTGCATTTAAAAAAAAAACCTGGCAAGTTGTTGTTCAGATAGGATGATCTGCAACCACTGTACTGATATTTATATATAAAGTTCAGTGAACCTATTTTTATCATTAAACCTTTATAATAATTTATAGTTTAAAAAAAATAATAATAACAATATGCACTACCGTTCAAAAGTTTGGGGTCACTTGCAAATTTCTTTGTTTTTGTTTAGTGATTTATTTTCTACATTCTACAA
>JAQQZS010000008.1:2734219-2744576 GCA_030068045.1 Platyallabes tihoni | reverse complement strand
CTTACTGACTCACTCACTGAGTCATTCACTTACTGACTCACTCACTGAGTTATTCACTTACTGACTCACTCACTGAGTCATTCACTTACTGACTAACCCACTCTCTGACCCAGTCGATTACTCATTGAGTAATTCACATACTGACTCTCCCTGACTCACTCACACATTCAGTCATTCAGTGACTCACTCACTGCCTCACTCACTCACTCACTCATTCACTTACTGACTCACCGAGTCATTCACTTACTGACTCACCGAGTCATTCACTTACTGACTCACCGAGTCATGCACTTACTGACTCACTCACTGAGTCATTCACTTACTGACTCACTCGCCGACTCACTCACTCATTCACTCGCTGACTCACTCACTCATTCACTCGCTGACTCACTCACTCATTCACTTACTGACTCACTCACTCATTCACTTACTGACGCGCTGACTCAGTTACTCACTCACTGAATAATTCATCCACTGACTCACTCACTCTCTGACTGAGTCACTCACTTATTGAATAATAGTTTTGACTCCTTTAGTGAGTCCTCCACTCCACCTCTCACTCACTGTATCAATGACTTACTTACTGACTTACTCATGCAGTCACTGACTCAACCTCTGACTCACTCATTCAGTGACTCTCTCTCACACACACACACACACACACACACACACACACAGAGACTCATCCTTTCTCCCTTTCTGACCCACATGGACTGACTCATGGACACTTTTTTCGTTCCCTCTCTCTCACTGGTGCTTTTACAAATCGAGACGCTCCACAAGGTGGCGCCGAGTAACTTCGTCAGTCCCGATGTGGAGAAATCTTCAGTAGTTTGCATGGATCCCATGTAGCAGAATTCCAAAACAGAGCTGTAGTGTTTGTGTGTGTTAGAAGCGGTGATGTGAAAGTGAGGATGTGCCTACTGTTCCAGCATCACATGGACATTCCGACAGCTATGTGATGTGATGCGATGTGGTGTGATGTGATGCGATGTGATGCATGACATCAGATCAAAGGTCATGCAGTCAGGGTTCAACTCACACAACTAACCTAAGTCTCAACAGCTAACCTAAATCTCTCCATGACATCACATTTAAATGGCTGAGACTCTAAACCTAAACCAAACAGGTCACATGGTGCAGCTTAGTGCATGACATCAAGCCTTCCGGCTGTGTCTCATTCTCATGTTTAAGTGTTGCAAAATACGTTAGATACTGTCTCTCTCTCTCTCTCTCTCTCTGTCGGTCTTTTCCAACGTCTCACCTTCTTGTTCCACTTCTTTTTGTTTTCTTGTTTCTGTTTACTTCTTGTTTGCACTTTCTTTTCCTTCCTGCTGTTTTTGTCTTCCCTTCTCTCTCTCTCTCTCTCTCTCTCTCTCTCTCTCTCTCTCTGACATTTGCAGGTCGAGGACGAGCTCAGTTCTCCAGTCGTCATGTTCAGGTTCTCTCAAGATACAAGTTCAGGTGATTGAACATGTAACAGTGGAACATGCACGTAATGGGCGAGATTGGAATTAAGTGTTTTCTTTTGAAATGTGCCTATTAAAAAATGGTGGGTCTGGGTTGCCAGGTGTGTGACTAAAAAAATCTCCCATTAAAGTGTTATAATGATCACGATTTCTGAGCGGTGTGTGTGTTTCTGTGTCCGCAGCGTCGAGCGGCGGGTCAGCAGAGGGATACGGCGGAGGAGACCGAGAAGTACAGGACGCTCTAAACAGATGGGTGAGAGCAGATCGCCTTCACCACATCACACAAAATATACACTTGTGTTAAAAACAAGATACGGTTCTGAAATGATTGAAAACTTGTAAAACGTCAACAAATCATTCATTCATTCATTCATCTTCTATACCGCTTTATCCTTGATCAGGGTCGCGGGGGACCTGGAGCCTATCCCAGGAGACTTTCGGGCACAAGGCAGGGTACACCCTGGACAGGGTGCCAATCCATCAATGACACTGAAAATATTTAATATTTTATATTTTTACGTTTTGTCTCCAGCTCGGTGAGAAGTTAGCGGTGCTGGTCCCTGAGAGCGGAGTCGATGTGGTCGAGCTGGAGGATGAGGGCGTGTGTGTGCGCTTTAACCCTCTAATGACTGCTGCAGGTGAGAGTTCAGTTTAAACAGTCTGCATTAAAATTTGGAGCCAAATCCATCCAGACTGAGTTATTACTGAGTGGCTCGTTAGTATTTTTTATCTATTTGTATTTAAATTCAATGATGTAGGATGTACAGTACGTCTCAAATATAAACACTCGTCCCTTCAGCAGATCAGTACAGTAGTTCATGATCCAGAATAAAAATGCAGCTTTTTACCATATGTTAGTAAGAAAATACAGAATGTAAAAACTCCCGACTCCTCGGTCCTAAAGGTGTCAGAAGACTTAAAGACACAGCTGTAGCTCTGAGTGTTATGAAGCACTGACACTGGAGACTCCTTCCATCAATGTTAATTAAATGTCTACTAATAGGAAATCTGTTTATGTGGACCGTTCAGATGGACAACAACCTGTTGCTATAGAATCTACACTGCTGTATCTAGAGAAACAATAATGTATTTACCGTTACTATAGAAACGATAATGTATTTGTTGCTACTTTAAAAGTCATGACAAAATAGCTGTTACTATAGAAACAATAACTTATTTGCGGTTACCATAGAAACCATAACGGTTTTGCGGTTACTATAGAAACCATAACTGTTTTGAGGTTACCATAGAAACCATAACGTATTTGCGGTTACTATGGAAACCATAACGGTTTTGCGGTTACTATAGAAACCATAACGGTTTTGCGTTTACTATAGAAACCACAACGGTTTTGCGTTTACTATAGAAACCACAACGGTTTTGCGGTTACTATAGAAACCACAACGGTTTTGCGGTTACTATGGAAACCATAAAGGTTTTTTGGTTACTATAGAAACCACAACGGTTTTGCGGTTACTATGGAAACCATAATGGTTTTGCGGTTACTATAGAAACCATAACGGTTTTGCCGTTACCATAGAAACCACAACGGTTTTGCGATTAGTATAGAAACCACAACATATTTGCTGTTACTATGGAAACCATAACGGTTTTGCGGTTACTATAGAAACCATAACGGTTTTGCGGTTACTATAGAAACCATAACGGTTTTGCGGTTACTATGGAAACCATAACGGTTTTGCGGTTACTATGGAAACCATAACGGTTTTGCAGTTACTATGGAAACCATAACGGTTTTGCGGTTACTATAGGAACCATAACGTATTTGCGGTTACTATATGGTTATAGACATGATACATTGTGTGTGTGTGTGTGTGTGTATGTACACAGCATTGGGCACACAGCAGGCAGATATAACACTCTTGGCGGAGCGGTTAGCAGAGACGATCCCCATGTTGAGCTCCACGCTGCGTTCGAGGCACGATTTCCGAGAGGAAGTTCTCCAGTACTCGGCTCTGACCTACATCGAGGATTTGAGCTGGGCCGGACTCGGAGCCTTGAGGTAAGAGCGTGGGGGAGGGGTTTCATACCAAACCCACCATCAGCTACAGTTTACGTCAGCCGTGTTAGGAGCCGCTCTCTGTATTATTCCATTCTCAGTCATTTTAGGAAAAGGCTTCTTTATTGTGTTTATATTTATTATATCTCAGAGTTTTAATAATCTGGGTAGGAAAAGCACAGTGTCCTGTCTATTACCCACAAACCACTGCATACGAGCATGAGTCTCCCGACAAAAGTCACTTTACAAATATAACATTTGAATGAGTGTGTAATGATGTCATAAAAATGTTATTTTAGTTCATTTACTCCAGTCAAATTTACTCCAGAAATAATCTGATTCTTGTGCAAAGAATGCATGTTTGTTTGTTTGTTTTTAACTTGTGTCAGATAAAACACCAACCCGTGTGTCTGTGCAGGTATGAGCCGAGGAGGATGGACGTTGATGGCGTGAAGAGGGAGGTGGACGTGCAGAAGGTCAATTCTGAGCTGCTGAAGAAGCTGAAGGAACTGGACACGGAGCTGGACTTCTCAACAGGTCCTTAGAAAATAATAATAATAATTGAAAAAATTGGTATTTATTCTCACCCTGGAAGAAAAGTAGAATTCAGTTCAGCTGTTTTCTTGAATCCGATTGGTCAGAATGTGTTGATTAATTTTCTGTAACTAACGCAGTGACGTGTCTGGTTAATGACCTGCCTGTTGGTAGACTACTAGTACTAACGAACACTGATGTTTATAGTCATATTACTAGTAGTAGTCATTAGTACACTAGTCGTTAGTGTGTGTGTGTTTATTTATATTTGTCTTGCATACAGGACCTGAATTCGGTGACGAGAAGGACTGTGTGTACATCGGGATGGCGTCAGAAGACCTGGACGTTTCAGTGTTGGTTGAAACCATTTCGTCTCTGGGGAGAGACATCGAGGAGAGCGGGAATGTATCTCACACACACACACACACACACACACACACACACACACACACAGAGTCACGACTTCCTGCAAAGCGTTTTTAAAAAAATTGGGTTATTTAAAAAAAAGCAGAATTGAGCTATTTAGATGTTTGAATAATTGTCATGTTTTTGAATTTTATTCATCATGGGTCGCATTATTTATTGCGTCTCTTATTCTTCTTGCCTGTAGTTGTTGGAGAACATGACGGAGGTGGTGAGGAAGGGAATCTTGGAGGCCGAGCTGCAGCTTCAGAAATCTGCTGAGGAGAAACTCATGGAAGAGGTGTGTGTGTGTGTGTGTGTGCCTCTGTATTCGGAGCTGGCTGACTCGTATTTAAGATGCTGAAGCGTGTCCAGTCACTTTGATTCATAGCTGCTGGACATCTGAGAAAAAAAAAAAAGAAGAAAAAAAACTCTGGGTGGATTTTCTTTCATCTCCTGTAGGGGGTGCTGCGGCAGATTCCTCTCGTCGGCTCCATGCTCAACTGGTTCTCTCCGATTCAGAGCTCGGTGAAAGGCAGGACGTTCGACCTGGCAGCAGGTAAAGATTTACTCTAAATCTTAAATCTTAATATAAGCCGTCTTCATGATGGACAAATTAAAAGATGTAGTGACTCCGATTTAAGACGCATGATAGTCTGTGTAGGAAAACATCGCTGCTGCACCCATTATAGACTGCTGACAATGAACTGGTTATGAACTGTTCACAAAGAAGACGTACTGCCTTGTTAATGAACTGTTCATAAACAGAAGCTGCTGCGTAGTTGGTGATCCTTTCATAAACCAAAAAAAAAAAAAGAAAAACTACTGCCCTGTTTATGAACTTTTCTTCATTTATTGTTCACAGTCTGCTGCGTTGTTGCTGAATGCTTCTCAGGGCATGAACTGATCACAAGCAACTGTTTCACAAGCTGAAGTGTTGTTTGTGAAACAAAATACTACATTTTGCTCTGCTGTTCATGAGTTTGCCTCACCTGTATGAGAACTTCAAAAAGTCCACAAAAACGAGGTGCTGTGGTGGCACTTAACTGTTCACCAACAAGTGTTTGCACCGTCTACTGACGCGCTGCACTCTTTGCAAACTGTTCACAAGAAAGCTACTGTGCTGTTCGCGAAATGTTCACAAACAGAAGCTGCCCCAGTACGGTACCGCATGAGCTGTTCGCTAACAAGCCGATGTGCTGTTGATGAAGTGTTTGCCTAAAGAAGGTGCCGCGCTACTTATGAACTGTTCACGTGCAGGAGCCGCTGGGCTGTTCAATAACTTTGCATAAGCAAACTGCTTTGACACTACCACACGCCACAAGAACTTCTATAAAAGAAGAAGGTAGTGAACCGCT
The DNA here is from genome assembly GCA_030068045.1 of Platyallabes tihoni. NCBI lineage: Eukaryota > Metazoa > Chordata > Actinopteri > Siluriformes > Clariidae > Platyallabes > Platyallabes tihoni. Next base: position 2,738,793 of record JAQQZS010000008.1, on the reverse strand, counting down.
TAACAACTGTTTGGAGTCAAAAGTTCATGAACAGGAACGCGCTGTACCTTTTATGAACTGTTTACAAAAAGAAGGTTCACAAGAAGCAGCTGGTCATGAACTTTTCATAAAGAGGTGCGGCACAGGTTTATGACAAATAAACCAGTTAACAAAAAGAAGCAGTTATTTCAAAAGAAAGTGTCTTTCATCAGATTGTCACTGCTCAAAATATTTAATGTATTTTGAAAATACTGTTATTGTTTTATATATTTTTTTTATTGGATTTATCAGTAGTATTTACCTGATATTTTGTGAATTTCTGGTACCATTGAAACCTGATAATCCGTTCATCTATTCAGTGTAGCAAAACCTGTGTGATGTCTTTCCTTGTTTGTTTTTTTTTTGCAGGTTCTTTGGACAGCACTGAGCCTCTTTACTCCATGAAGGCTCAGACAAATAAAGAGGCCTCACCTGAAACGCCTACATCTACAGCCAAACGGCTTACAGGTTTATTTTCCCCACAATAGCCTTCTAAGTGTTTATTTTACACAAGAATAAGACCCTGGTTAATTTAATAATCCCTGAACCTGTTTCACCGACAGGACAAAGGCTGTTCCGGCGCTCCAATATCGGTTCCGAGTCGTGCAGCGAGACCAGCTCTGTCTGCCACCTCGACGAGTCTCTAAAGGAGGCGGAAGTTCCTCAGCCTCTCTCCGGCCAGTCGGACACACCGCCTCTGACGCTCGCGCCGGAAGTAGAGGCGACAGATCAGCGCGTTCCCGAGGGCCAGGAGGAGTCCGAGTCGATCAGATAGAACCATCGAATCCATCAGCGACGCCAAAGCGGCTGTACACTGTGAAGTGCGCAACCTCGATGCCTTGACCAAGTCAGACTAGGGCTGCGTTCCAATACTTTTTACTAACACTTGCTCATCCGCTTACCTTTACCTTTATTATTCAGAATGGCATCAGGTTAGACGTCAAGGACCGCGTCTAGTTACACAAAAATCTTCCGTTTTCTTTCAGAGTGGACTATCTAGCGTAAACAGGAGCAATAAATCCATTAACAGCAGTTGTTTCATCCGAAGACATCCGCACTCCTCACTTTGTGCGCACATGTGTATGATATTGAAGTCGATGAGTATGTGTTACATCAATATTGGAACGCAGGACAGGAAGTGAAGGGTTGTTGTAGAAGAGTAGCCAATGGAACAACTGGAAAATTTCATCAGTGCACATCACATCACGCACATTTTACTTTATTTTTCTGTTTTGCTAATTACACTCTGTTTCTGTGATTTAGCGAACGTTCACATTTCTGGGTTTCGTGACACCCTGTCAGTATGCGCACTGCCACGCAGCGTCATTTCTTCTGTATTTGTTCGAGATTACATCGTTTACATTATATAAATATATATATATATGTTTTTGTTCACTGTAGATGGTGGGTTGATTTTTCAATATATTTGTTTTCAGTTACACTGTTTTCTTTAAACTAAAGAAGCAGTTCTACTAAAAGTGTACGTAATGTCTGTTGTACCCTTAGCGTAAAATATTTGTATTAATTATAGATATTGTAAAGCCCTCTCTATAAGAACACATTTTATGGAAGGAGTCTCCAGCGTCAGTCCTTTATAACGGTTAAAAGTCTTTAGGGTGGAGGAGGAGGTTACAGTTTTACAGTTTTTGTGGTTTATTAATACCTGGCTACGTTTAAGAAGGACGTTTGTGAGGAAATATGAGGTTTAGAACTGCTATAACTGTAACTAATTATCAAATTATATATTACGTTTAGATTGATGTGGGAGGAATAAAACACTTTGACTAGATTCAGGGTCTCAAGGACATTTTGTACTTTAAAATTTTCACTGAACTCCTGCTTGAAGGGATTGTTTGGTGTTTCTTTGGCAAAAACAACAAAGGCGGTGGGGGTGTTGGGATTTTTTGGGGGGGGTTTATTTGTGTAGTCTCATGATTACTACAAATGAAGTCGAATATAATGCTATTAATAATCAGATTAAAGCCGTATTGCACTTTTTTTTGTATAGATTGTTATAATTCAATCAGAATAATCTTTATTTATTCTACTGATCAAGATCTGATAAGACTTATAAAAAAAATCCAATTCAGCATCCGATTGTAGGACCCTTTGCATTTACTGTAACTAAAAAAAATAAAAAAAGATTTATTTTATGCGTGCCGTCCATCACCACAAAGCCACTGATGAAGTTGTTCCTTTTTGTCGGTTCATTACATGCACTCCTCCCTTTTCACGCTCACTAATAAGAGCATCTGAATATCATATGAAGTATGACCACGTGAGTCTCCTTCCACCCAATAGTAAACGATCATCTCATGATGACGAACACACCTGTCGAGTTTTTCCACATAAAACACGTTCACGCGTTTATTTGTTGACGACTAAATATAAATGTGATTTCTTGATGATTAATGTCCATTAGGACCGGATGATTTTTCAATGCAGCTACACTGTCTTAATTTGGTGAAATAAATATACTGGTAGTTGTTGTTTTTTCCCTTTTTCTTTCTTTCTTTCTTTATTGTGGCAGAAAAGATTTAGTGCTACGAGCAGATTAGATTAGATTTTATAATCATATAAGCTTTTTCAAAAGGCAAGTCTGTAAATGATAATAAAGATTATGATGCTAAGCAAACCTTGGGAATTCATTGCTTTCTGTCTTTTCAGTATTAGCACTGAGCTAAAATTTGTATTCTACTTAAATAAGTACACTTTAATAATTAAAAATAAAAACCCTGTATAATACCTTTATACAACACCATATTATTAGGGCTAGCATTCGACGCTAAGTGTAACACAATGCTAAGTTTGGTACATAGCATTAAATGTAGGTAAACAAAGACTTTTTTTTGTGATGTACCATCATATCTGAGGAAAATGTTAGCATTCTTGACACGACTTTCTTATTTGTACATCGGTTGTGCTTTACTTACCTTTATAAAAGCATTAATATCTACCTAAATTGTTAGCCTCATGAGTTAGCTAGCTTGTTTCACTCTGTTTTCCCAGCATTCAATGCTTAGAGTAACACAATGCTAAGTTTGGTAAATAGCATTAATTTTAGTTAAATTAAGAAAACGTTAGCAGTCTTGACATGTCTGTCTTATTTGTAAATTGCTTGTGCCTTACATTTCCTTTATAAAAGCATTAATGTCCACCTAAATTGTTAGCTTCTAGCATTAGCTAGCTTGTTTCTGGTGTTGGTGTTTCCCAGTTGCTTAGCAACGCTGCTCTTACAACCACCCGTGCTGCGAGGACACCAAATGTATACCTTTTGTAACTTACTTTAAAAACGTTAACATTTGTGACTTTTCTAATTTATATAGGTTAAAAAGAGCATATAATATATAAAACAGTGTACATACTGTATACAGTGCCTTGGAAAAGTATTCTGCCACATTTTGTCACATTACAACCACAAACGTAAATGTATTTTATTGGGATTTTATGTGATAGACCAACACAAAAGTGGCACATAATTGTGAATTTGAAGGAAAATGATAAATGTTGCATTCATAAATGTGGTAAATAATAAATATATGTGCCCGTGACTGGAATTTAATTAGCCACTCGTACGCACATTTTAAAACTTGTACAGTGGCCCTCTGTTGAATTTTGAAATGAAGTAAAATTTGTACTTTTATTACACGTTTAATAATTATTTAATTGCACGCTCAAAAGCATGTATTAATAAATGTACAGCGCCGTCAGTTACATTTTGAAATGAATCATTTTTTAAGGTTGAATTTTATGATATACGGGCATCTTTCCATAGGCCGATTGCGTTGAAACAAAGCGTATATGTTACCTCAAGCTCGGCCAAATACACCTGTGAAAAACCCATTACAATTCGTTCAGTAATTTTTTTATGTGATCCATGCAGAAACAGACACAAAAATTCCACAAACCATCTTGATGTGTTCTATTACTCATCTTACGTCCCGCCAAATTATATTTTTGCAAATATCTTCAATTTACAGACACGCATGGTTTTATTATATGTATAGAAGACAATGAAACTCAAAGTTTGCAAGTCTGTACATTGAAAATATTTGTAAAAGAATTATGAAAAGAAATATTGCCTTAAAATATTGATTAACAAGATTACATTTTTGTAAAGATTAATGTATAGAAATGTATGCAAAGTGCATAAGAATCACGTGATTGTTGTCTCATAAAGCACTCATAAAGCAGGTCACACTTGAGATTTAAAAATATTCTTTTAAGTATATTAAGTATATTCTTATATTAAGTATAAGAAATGTATTCACAATTCCACAGTCTGAAGTTATCTCACATCACTATCTTGTCTCAATTCAAGTGTGTCACAGTAATAATGTACGCACAGCGCCGTGATACCGTATTAAACGTACATTCACATCAACTACCACACAGTTTTATCAGTAATCTCCCAGAGTTACCAACTTTGACTGGATCACCATCTGACCCCACAGAACTGAATATTTAGAGTCGACATTTCGTTATACCTTAGATAACGTAGCTCCAGTTAAAAGAAAAATTATCAGAGATAAGAAACTCGCTCCCTGGTATAACGA
>JAQQZS010000008.1:2711564-2725015 GCA_030068045.1 Platyallabes tihoni | reverse complement strand
TATAAACCAATGTACCCCGTTTTTTTTTTTTTTTTTTTTTTTTAAAGCCTTAAAATCGTGCACTTTTTGTTCCCCTTTTAAAATTTTTTTTTTTAGAGTTTGATCACCACGTGGTCTGACGTTGATTCTCTCAGAAGTCCAACTTCTTTCCAAATCCTAAACACGTCCATATCATCACCCCGTTTCTGACAGGAAAATTAAAATTTTTTTTCATTTTGTTTCCAGTTTAAGAGAATTCACGCTTCTACATCATGTAGATGTGTATATGAGGCTTTCAAAATAAAAGTTGCTGTGCAGTGTTAAAGTAATATATACGTGGATGTGTGCGCTCTGCATCACTGAGATCAGATTTAGTCACTCGATCTGTAAATAAGGAACCACCGAAAACATGTCCTAAACATGTAAAAAACAACAACAAAGGTTTACGTTACTGTGCAAAAAGTATAAGGCACATGCAAAAGATGTTATCAAAAAAAGAAAAAAACCTGTACAGTCGACCTCCAAAAGTGGTGAGGGTTATGTTACTAGAAATTTTGGATGCGGTCAAAAAAAAAGCCTATTTTTATAGTTCAAACACTAAATATGCTCCCCAAACACTTTAATTTAATTTCAACCTCAGCTTAATATATTAGTTAATTAGTTATTTTACGGTATTTATGTTGTTAAATTAATACATTATATCGTTCTTCATAGGTTGCAGCTAAAATACATAAATTCATATATTGCCATAAAAAAGTTGCGGAGGATATTTTGTGGTTTTCCGAAAACTATTAGATTTTTAAGGAAAAATCCGCGAACGACTGAGGCAGTGAACTCTGATCCGCGACTTCGCGTGGGGTCGACAGTAAACTGTAGTAAACAGTAACTAATGGAACAAAGTCAGTATTTGGTGTGACGGTGCTTTGAGTACCCGTTAGTCTTCAATACAGTTTGTGCAGTTTTATAACGACATTAGCTGTTTTAGCTCAGTTTGATGAAGCGTCCCGCAGCGTCAGCCACAGTTCCCTCTGACACCTGCTTTTTTTAAAAATTATTTTTATTTATTTATTATATATTTTTTAATGTTTTTGGCATGCTAAACCCAGCAGCTTCCTTTTGTTTAAAAAGTGGTCGATTATATAGTGTGCTCCTTTCTTTTCTGGCTTAGAAATATTTTTTCATGACAGTTTGTGGTGGAATACGCATGTTTGAAAAGCAGAAATGTTTTTCTACGCGCTAAAGTCATGAAATAAAAGAGAAATTTTGTAGTAAAGTTTGTACTACACAACATAGGGTGTCTACGATTTTTACACAGTACTGGACTTCTGAGTGATAGAAAGCGCTGACACTGTAGACTCTTTCCAGGAATACCAAATAAGCGTCTCAGGTGTTGCTCGTTAATGCGTGAAATAAATCGCCCTCTTCTCTCTGACCGATTGGAGATGAGAATTTAAAAGGTGCTGAGGTGAATGTACAGGTGCCTCTTGAAATATGTCACAAGGTAATAAAAACATAAACAAACAAAAAAAAAGCATTGTCTCTACAACCCAGTTTTTCCAGGTTTCCTCATACTTAGTAAAAAACGATAAATCATCTCTAAAATTAATGTATTTTTGGGTTAAATCTGTGCTTCCTGTAGGTACCTTTCTTGGGCCCTCGATACGAATCAGGAGGAGAGGGATAAGGGTAAGACTGTGGAGGTCGGCCGTGCGTATTTCGAGACGGAGAAGAAGCACTTCACCATCCTGGACGCGCCGGGACACAAGAGCTTCGTCCCGAACATGATCGGAGGCGCGTCGCAAGCCGATTTGGCCGTACTGGTGAGTTAATAGTTTCTGTAAATTGTGTGAAATTAGTTTTCTTTAGTTCAGCTGTAGCAAAAACTTGTATCTAAAGAAGCTTGTAGCAGAAGGTTAAAGTTCATCTAGTTTTCAAACAGAAAGAATCTGTAATTTAAATTCAATAAGTTTTTCTTTAACTCTTTTACTTTGTTGCTGGCAACCTGTGTATCATAATACAGGTATAGAAATGACCGTTATGATGAGATACTCATGTCTCCTACCTCATGTTACCTTATTTACCGTGTACGGGAAATTCACTGTGTGGCCGAAAGTTTGTGCTCCCCTCTTGTGCTCAAAACCTGAACTACAGATTCTTATAATAGTGACGTCTGGAACGTCATGTTCACGTGTAATAAATCTGGTGGTGTCCACATACTTTTGCCCATATATTGTACAGTTGTTTGCACTTTCGAAACGAGTGTTCAGTGAGATGTCAGGAGATCCTGAGTGCTTTTTTAAATTATTATTATTATCATCATGAACGCTAAAATCTCTGAAATGTCCCGCAGGTGATTTCGGCGCGTAAAGGCGAGTTCGAGACGGGGTTTGAAAAAGGCGGTCAGACGCGAGAGCACGCCATGCTGGCTAAAACGGCGGGAGTCAAACACCTGATCGTCCTGGTGAACAAAATGGACGACCCCACTGTGAACTGGAGCCTGGAGAGGTCAGGGACTTCATTTGTTTGTACCTTGTTGCATAGAGAGAAAGAGACTTAAACTACTCGATGAAGGAGGCTCGGATTTCTAAAGACATGTCATTTTGTAAACGCTCGTCCACAGATACGAGGAGTGTAAGGAGAAACTGGTGCCATTTTTGAAGAAGGTGGGCTTCAACCCCCGGAAAGACATTCACTTCATGCCATGTTCAGGACTGACGGGGGCCAACCTGAAAGAACCAGCAGATCACTGCTCCTGGTACACGTAAGTGGAGGAAAAACTATCGCTTTATACATGTCTCGTACTCAAATCTGATTGGTTGATTATAACTGAGCACCGTCACTGCAGCGCTGACAGAACGGCAGCTTCAAATCACGGGTTCATGTTAAAGCGCGGTTTATTACGTTAACGTTTCTATTATGGATGGGATTCACCATACACCCCACCCCCGATACTATCGCGATTTTATAAATATCCCAATTCAATATTGCATTTTCACGCGGTTTTATTACACCCTTGAAACCTTTTTTTTAAAAAATTATTAATTTTTTTAATTCAATGTAGCCCTTTTCTTTTAACATTTAACATTTTCTCATTTAAAAAAACAAGCGCAGCGTTTAAACAATACAAACTAACTTCAAATACGCAAGTTTTAAGATTTAACTGAGCAGTCATCCGCCGTAATTATTGTTTGTAAACGATCTTGGCAAATAATTCACTTCTGCCACACGGGATGAAAATGTGTGAATAGTTTGTTTTCCCTGTAGAATTATAAAGAAACATGTTTTGCCTCCTCTAACGTCTTCAAAACTTGCGGGTTAAGCAGCTGCAAGCATGCGGGCGCGTGGAGGCTCCTAATGACTAATTCGCTCAGAATTTGGAGGAAAAAAAGGCAGATTGGAAACTTTTACCGCACACAATTTTTGATAATGTAACACCATATAAGAAATGCGTTTCTGATGCACCACATGGAAGAGAATCGTTTATATCTGAGGCTGATCACCGATCAGGGTCAATCAAACTGAACACCAGCTGATTCTGGTCACTGGCAGATCCACATCTCTACAAAATCAATAAAAAAAAAATTTTTTTTCTAACAGTGTGGCGATACGCGTCATAACTGAATAGATTTTATATTTCTACCACCACGTCAGTGTAACAGCGCACGAAGAACGCTTTTATTCTGCACAGAATTCACTAACTATGATTGTTGTATTTGCTTTTATGAATTCTTTTTTTGCTTGATGTAACTAATAAGATTTGTGTGTGTGTTTCCAGAGGATTACCTTTCATTCCACACCTGGACAGTTTGCCAAATTTCTGCAGATCAAGTGACGGACCAGTTAGGTTACCGATCGCAGATAAGTATAAGGTAAATATCAACAAACAATCTGTTTTATTTTCATTTATTTATTTTTAAAATATATAATTCTTTATCCAATTAAATGACTTAAATCATTCACTAAAAAGCACTAAAACATTATTACATAAAATACAGAGTCAGCCAAAAAAATGTAAACGCACTTCACTGGAAAGAAAAATTTATTTTGTAACTGTAGAGGCCAAAAGTAACTTGTATTAGTCTCATGATTATAACACATAAATTTAGTGTTAAAATATTTATACACGTTTTTCTTTTCCTGAAGTGTGTACATCCTCTGTGTACTTCACTCTGTAGTTTGTTCACCACGAGCCAAAAGAAATGCATTATATAAAAAATTTTTAAAAAAAAGCTCGGCGTGCAGACATTGTTGGCTTATACAAGCTCCGCCCACTTTACATCATAAATCACTATTAGTTCAGAATTTGTACTGCATGATATAAACTCCGTAAATTCATTCAGAACAGCAACATAAGAGTGTTTTACTAGGAAGAGGCCTCGGATGTTCTGTAATAACTGGTATTGTTTAATAAATATAAATCTGCTTGAATTTTATGGTTTTGATTCACAAAACTAAAGTTAGCTGAGAAAAGGGACCTGAAGACTGAACCTTGTAACAATGCACATTTTTAATTAGAAATCAGTCGGCTTGTACAAACATTGCCAAATGAAAAGCTTAAGTTTTAGTCTCGGCCATGTTGATTTGGACGCTGAGTGTGTGCGATAGGTGTTGAACCGTTCTGAGATGATGATTTGTTTCAATCAATCAGAATTAATCTCTGTGCTTCAACAAGCAGCACAGAGTATCCATGTATTGCTAACATCAGTGAAAAAAAATTGCGGTTTCTGTTTTGGGCAAATCAGAAAAACCTGTTATAAAGATTTCAATCTCCTCTAGGACATGGGGACTGTGATTTTGGGAAAGCTGGAGTCTGGTTGCATCAGTAAAGCCCAGCAGCTCGTCATGATGCCCAACAGGGTAAGATCGTAAAGCACATCCCATAATATCCCACTGATCTTGTATAAGTCTTATAATAAGTAACATGCTCAGTAATCACATTGCTTTGTTTCTGTTGTTGTTGTTGTTTGCGTAGCACACGGTGGAGGTGCTGAGCCTTCTTTCGGACGACGTCGAGACGGACGACGCGTCACCCGGAGAGAACCTGAAGCTTCGACTGAAAGGCATCGAGGAGGAGGAGATCCTGCCCGGCTTCATCCTGTGCACCCCAGAGAACCTCTGTCACTCGGGACGCACCTTCGACGCTCAGGTAAAAACAACAAAAAAAAACTGAAAGGCACCAAAAAAAAAAAGTGAAGCCTTGTATTTATTTATTTATTTATTTATTTATTTTAATACAACAAATAATATTCTAAACCCTTAACCATTTTTTCTCCTTACGTTTTCCAGATCGCTATCATTGAACACAAGTCCATCATCTGTCCAGGCTACAACGCGGTCCTGCACATTCACTCCTGCATCGAGGAAGTGCAGCTCACGGTATGGAAAAAAAACACCGTTACCCATAATTCACTCTTAAGAGTTTAATAATATACACACAGGATATAATCCGTTTAATATCTAGATCTCAAAGTCTTTACTTTAGACACAGAAACGTTTCTCTTCATACTATAATCATCAGAACGCCGGGTTGCCAGATTGGTTCTTTGATTTAAATACATGTTCGAATTCCAATGTTGCTTCATGTGCCGTGTGTTGTGTCGCGATCCCGCAGGCCTTAATTTGTTTAGTGGACAAAAAGACGGGCGAGAAGAGCAAGACGCGACCTCGCTTCGTCAAACAGGACCAAGCGTGCATCGCTCGCCTCCGAACCGCTGGGACCATCTGCCTCGAGACGTTCAAAGACTTCCCCCAGATGGGCCGGTTCACCCTGAGGGACGAAGGTCAGTCAAGTACACAGTCACTTTATTAGGAATACCTGGCCAAATAGCATAAAGAGCGAGAAGGCGGAGCACATCGACTTTGAAGTGGGTAGAAGGCAAATAAGCACTTGCATATTCTGAAATATGTCGAATCCCGAGACAGAAAATTACAAGAAGGAGGTTTCTTGAGGCTACAGTGGAGAACGTTAGACAGTTAACATTGGATACAAGTCCACTTCTGGTGAGTCTGATCGGTGGATATCTGCCTTTCTTGTTCTTGTCTGCCCCTGTAAATGTTGTACATTATGGTTATTGGTACGTTTCTCTCTGAAAATTGGGGATGGTGTAGACAGTCGCAGACGGTTTTGTCCCAGATACTGAATTCAAGCCGCTGAAGACACTGAAGCATGGTGGCGTCAGCATCGTGATATGGGTTTGTTTCTCATATGATGTTTCATGCCAGGGGTCATGAATGAGTTTGAATAAATACATCAAAATACTTGTAGGTCATGCCACCTTATGCTGAAGAGGAAACGCTCTTGAAATGGGTGTTTCAACAAAACAAGGTTAAGGAGTGGTCAGACCGATCCTCAGACCGTAACCCAATAGAAAACCGGCGAGATGACGTAAGCAGTTCTCAGAAACGGTGGTTATACAACTAAATATTAAGTCAGTGATTCACAAGGAAGCTAAATCGTCAAGCGCTTCTCAGTTTATTCAGTAAACGTTTGTGTTTGTAAAGAAAAATGCACAATGCTATATATCGATTTTGAATAGGATGTTTGTAGGATGTTTCCAATGCAATTTGCGTGTATGGAAATCAAAGCTTTTACAAGGATTTTGAGCTTTTTAAGGATTTTTAAGCATTTAAAATTTTCCTGATTTTTGACTTTTTTTTTTCTTCTTTCCACCTGTCTGTCTCTCTCTCTCTCTCTCTCTCTCTCTCACAGGAAAGACCATTGCCATTGGGAAAGTGCTGAAGCTTGTTGCTGAGAAAGACTGAAAAGCTCTATGTGCACATGTGTGTGTCGCGGGGAAGCCGTACGTGGAAGAGAGGTTGGTGTGTGTTGCGGCAGGAGCAGCACCGTTTTCCCCCCGGTCTTCCCGCCTTCCAGAAGAACCAGCTCACAAAAAGCAAAACAACTTCTTTAACAAGGAAATTTTGTTTTTAAGCAAAGAAAAAAATGAATAAAAAAAAGAAAAGAAATCAAAGTCCACATGTTGTCAGCTTTCTCATATTGAGAGCTCAGCAGTGCCATTTTGTTTCATTTTTTTTCTCTTTTTACATTTTTTTCCCTTTCTTTTTAATTCACCAGACTTACAGATGGTTGTGTTTATTGTCGTTTCTTTTTTTTAATTATTTTTCTTTTCTATCCACCAGAGGAGTACAGTTTGCAGCGAAGATGCTGTTATGATAATAAAGATGTGGACCAGAGGTAACTTGTGTAACAGAAAGGTTTAAAAAGTTTAACCAGTCAAAGCCGGAGAAGAAAAAAAAAAAAGAATTAAACCTCAGTATATCACGGTCGTATTGTCTCCCTTCGCTTATACACACACACACACACACTTTGAGTTTTCTTCTCGTCGCGTTCTTGCAGAGCGCATGAGCGTGCTCACGTGTTATTAAAGCAAACTTCTATGAAAATAAAAAAATATTAAATTGGGAAATTCTTCTTTTCTTATTTTGTCTAAGGTGTTTTTTGTTTTTTAAATATTTTTTGTATCCTTTTTGCAGTTATAGCCACATTTATACCTTCTTTCTATGTTAAATGCACTCCACTCTTCTACAAAGTCTAAGTGTGTGACTAGTTGAAGTGTGTGTGCACGCGTGCATCCAGCTACTCGAGCACTAGTGACATCTTGCGCTGATGTGTCGAGATGGTGGCTCAGTAATGGCTCTGGTATTCCTTCGCTCCCACCGTAACACACCAGTGCATGTTTCGTAGAGCTTGCTTTGTGCTTTCGACATCAAGCTGGAACTGGTTTACATGTACATTTTAGACAACTTTGTGACAGCGATTTGTGGAATGTTTACATCGTTTTAGTGGATTGTTTGTTCTCCGTCGTGTAAGACACTCAGTACACTCTTCAGTAGGTTTGAAACGATTGTGCTTTACCGAGCAAAGCAATGCAAATTTATTTAAATATCCAAATACTTCATAATAGCCGTTCCAACACTTAACGAGCCTGCGGCCCGATATGAAAATCATCTACGGCACACCCAGACCTTTAACCACAACTCTGATCAACATACGAAGGACTAAGAGTAGTGTCACATCATTTCAATCTCATGGACTTATTTTATTAGTCCTGGTTACTTTTTTGCATATAAATATATATATATATATATATATATGTATTTTTTAATCAAATGTTATTTTTGACATTTAAACAAGATACATACATGCATGGTATTCTTTTATACCCTTTCATACTTTTCCCCATGCCCCCCCTCTCCACACACACTCACTCCACTGAATATCAACATTTGATCAAAAATGTTTACTTAGTTGACAAACTGAAAATTTTTAGATGTTATAAATTGCTCATCTGCAATACCCTTACTGCCCACTAGGGGTAGGGCTTTCCTCGCACTTTGAGAGAAACTTTGTAGAATTAGTGACAATGCAGGTCTATTGCAGATAAAATGTGGTAGGATTGAAATATGAAGCCTTTTACTTCTTGTGTATTTGCACCTACAACCATCAGCTGTTTTAAAAGGAAATCTGTTTCATCAGAACCAATCGAATATTTGGAGTTGGTTCTTTTCTCTCATTTAAGCTGCTTGTTTATTTTTTGTTTTTTATAGATGTAGGCAGGTTTTAGACTTACTTTCTCAAATCATCTGTAGCTAGGTCAATATTACTATGATACCCCAAACTGTTCTGTTAAAAAAAAAAAAAAAAAAGAAGCAATGACGTAATCGGGAGTCGATTCATCTTGTTGATCTGATTCACCGAGACTGGCTGGAATTCCATCACCGGCAGCAAGGCCTTCTGGGTAAAGTATAACGTGGAACATGAGCAAGAAGGTTGAAGTAATAAAAGTCAAAATGTGGGTGACTGGTTTTTTTTTGTCTGAATGTCACAGAAATATCAAACACTTGACACACATTACAAATCTCAGAAAGTTAAATGATTTTAAAAAAAAGTTTTAGGAGTTGAATTTCACCAGAATGCTAAATTAATTTAACAAAGACAATATATAAAAAGACCAACAAGATAACTTTTTTTACACTGAACATGATCATAAACTGTATGTATACTGTATCCTGTATATAGGGTAAAGATATTTAAAAGTTCATAAAATAACAGTTACCGATGTTCTAACAATTTTTTAATTTCTTTTCATAAACATTTTTTCTTGCATGTGGAGAAAAAACTACTATGACTCCACTACCATATGTATATATATGTGTATATATATATATATATATATATATATGTGTATATGTATATATATATATAAAATTTATTTCTACAGTATATTATAAATAAATTAAACATTCATTTTAATATAAATTAATTACAAATTATTTTATATAAAATGCTATATTATATATTACTTTACATTATACGTGTATATATAATTTATTGCTATAAAAAAAAAAAGCTGCAATATTTCACCGCCGATAGTTTACTTGATCCGACCAATCACATCTCTTTCCTGTATGACGCCTCATTACGAATGGTCCAATGACAATCGACCTTGACGTGAACTAGGAAGTGAGCGAACATTCGCCGATCTCCAAGCTATAGCTTTGTCATTATTCCTCATGCGTATGACATTGAGATTGCAGGATCACGAGGAAGCCTTTCAGTTGTTCCACGAGCGAACATCAGATTCTAAGAGAAGAAGAATTGATTCTGAGAGGATTTCCCCCTGCTATTGTCTAAAAGTGCTTGTTATTTATTCTCATTTGCTTTTTTCTAAATTATCACTAAAACTGTATTAAAACCCCAATCCGGCGTGGGATATAACCCGAGAAAGGGTTTCCGTTATTTGATTCGGTTTGGGCGTCGAAGCAGAAGTCGGTTCGGAAATTTTTGTAAAGTTTTGGTAAGTCGCGCGAGCGCTTGGCTAGCATCAGCGGCTAACAGTTTTACCTCAGCGGATTCACTGAACAAAAAGTAGTACGATTACACAAATAAATAATTCAAACAAATGTGCTTTAACGGCACTTTATATGCCGCCCTAGAGTCTTTGCCTGGCTTTAATTAAAATTAATTCTAGTTTTCAGAGTTGAGACTTACAGTCTGAGGCTTTATTACTAGAAAGTTCCAAACCACAAAATTTTATTAAATATATATTTAATAAATGCTGAAACATCTTATGGTGTATTAGAGAAATGTAGTCTAAATTACAATAATTATGAAGAGGTCAGAATGGTGGCTAAGGGCATTGATGCTGCCTTACGTTGCTTGTATATTGCAAAAAAAAAAGTATTCTGAAGATTTTACATATATTTTAATCATGTTTACTTTTTAAACAAAAAACATGTATGACTTGCTCACAAGTGTATGCAAAAGTGTGGAAAAATTTAAGGTTTAAACAGGAGCTATTGGGAATAAGGTCTAATTCATTATACTCTTATTTTGAAATTTATAAGTGGATAAAATAATGATTTTTATTATTTCGTTAATATGCAATATAAGTGTTACAGTTGTGTTTCAGAGTTTTATAGTGCTGTATTGTTGATGGTATGTCTCTATGTGGAAAGGAATAAAATACTCCACGTCATATGCTTATGTTTAAACAATCGTGTCTGAAGAATGCTGGGAATTTATTCGTGGAGTTTGTGTGAATTCATGTGAGTGGTCATGTGATTTTATTGATCTTGTCAAGCTCTGTGCAAGCGTTTTACATCATAACCTCAGAAACACATCTAGGATAACGTCACAGGTTAATATGGGTGAAGTTGGAAAATAAATCGTTCCCTGTACCTGTTTAACTGCTTTAATTCATCAGCGGTACATCGAGACATATCTTGAGCCCTATTGGCTGTTGTTTAAATCAGTCAAACGCCATAACACAGTTCATGGGAAATTATTGCTATTTCACTTCTTATATATAGAACTTGTTTTTTCTTTCTGTTCCAGAAGAACCCGCTGATCATCCGGAACAGTGATGAGTGACTCCGAGCCTCCGGCGTTTTCTTCCATCGAAGATGAGCGGGATTACTGGAAGGAGAGAGCGGCTCAGCACTACCAGAGGTTCTGTGCAAACCTCTTTCTCAGATTTAGATAGATTTATAGCATCTCATTTGAGTTGATCAAACCTCTCAGAGCGTTAGCTAGGTCCTTTCGTTCTGAGCTGGTGGAGTGAGAAAGACTTTTCATATTAGGGCGCCAGCATTTACATTCAGCATTTTTAAACAGTAAAATCTGCACTTATAATTTATAGACTTAATCTCCTCGTGCAGCAATGTGGTCCACCTTTAGAGATGATTTGAATACTAGTTTCTACCTTGTCTGTTTTTATTGAGACTTAGTTTGTTTTTGTTTTTAGACATTAGACACTAAATACGTTGTGATTTTCAGTGCTGAAGAGGCTCGAGACGAGCTGCAGGAGTTCCAGCAGATGAGCCGAGATTACGAAGCTGAACTTGAAACAGAGCTGAAGCAGTGTGAAGTGCGAAACCGCGAACTCCTGGCGACGAATAACCGCCTACGCTCAGAACTCGAAAGCTTTAAGGTACGGGTCAGCTCACGAATTTGTTTGCTTACTTGCTTTTATATATAATTATTTTTTTATTTATATACAGTAGATATATAATTTTATTTTTCATTTCCTGCTTTTGAAGTGAAGATCTCACTCGGGGGGTGGGGTTTGAACCGACACATTTATCACAAGATTAGTAGTTCATAAAGTATGAGTTTCTTATACACACTCACTAACTCGTCTGTTTGTGTATACTCGTTTATAGCTGCCGCTGCTGCTTTGTACCACTTGGAAGTATTTCAAATATTTTACAGTCTTAGTTTAATATATACACGCGTCTCCGTGGTGGCTCAGCTGAAGCTAAACATTCGTTGTTTAACCCGTCGTCTGAGGGATGGGAGTGCTCAGCCTGCAGCGACCAAAAATAATTTGGTTCCCAGAGAGCATGTGGTGAAAGGGCTCAGTGGTGCTTTTTGTGTTTTTCTTGCTGAAAGCGTAATTTTCTCAACAACCATTTCTCTCACACACACAATCTCTGGTGCTCAGATATATTTATAGCTGAGGCATAGTTCAGCTTTACTGAGGCCCTCTGGGCCACTGCCCCTTTCCGCCCACCTGTTAAGACAGCCCTGCCTAGAGGTACTGATGGAAGCAGACCAAGGATGTGTGTCTGGTTGCATGATTGTCTCACTTTTTCAGGCTCATTTTCTCGGCATGTCTCTTTTTTGTTTTTGTCTTTTTATCTTTAACTCTCTCTCTCTCTGTCTCTCTCTCTCTCTCTGTTTGTCTCTGTTTATGCCCGTCACCTACCCTTCTCCTTTTTTTCTATTTCTCTCTCTCCCTCCCTCCCTCACATTCTCTTTACCTACCTATCTGCCCGCCCTTCTTTCCCTACCCGTATGGCTCGCTCTCTCTCTCTCTCTCTCTCTCTCTCTACCTCCGTTTGTCTGTCTCTGTTTGTTTGTCTGTCTGTCTGTCACTTTTGTCTGGTCTGTTTCTGTTTGTCTTTCATTCTCTACCTTTCCATTGCTCTGCATCTCCCTTTCTCCTCTTTTGGTTTCTGTCTATTCCTGTCTCTCACTGCCTCTCCCTACCTGTATTTCTTTGTCTCTCTCTCTTGTTCTACATCTTTATATCTCTTATTTGTTTTTTCTCTCTTCTCTCTCTCTCTCTGAGAGGGAACAAATGTCTGTGTGCGTGTGTGTGTTAATGCTCTTTATCTTTTATCCCTCATCACACTGAGGAGGAAAACACAGCTGAACCCTGTGTATGAAAATGTCCTGAGACTCTCAGCAGCTGGAGGCATGTGACAAATAAAAACGAGATACACGGGGTGTCTGTTTAAAGTCCCATGAATACAGATTTGGATGAAAAGAGGTTTTTGTTTAATGTTTGTGCTCTGAATGTCCTGTACACAGAGGCTACGCCCTCATGCCTGTGTGTGACCTTTGAATTCATTTGTGCTTTTTATCATAAAATTATCATCAGCCATGAGTTATTTTAATTTGTTTGTGTGTAAGTAAAATTACTTAGGCAGTTGGTGAAAGGGACGCACGCACACACACACACACACACTTACAGTCTGTCCAAGAAAAACAACAGGGCTGATTGAGAGGCCAAGAAGCAGCTGATGACTGAATGTCTGTCATGTCATCTCTGTAGGGCTTAAAACAATGTTAAATTACATATGAAATGCTCAGCTCAGGGGTAGCTCAGTGGTTAAGGTATTGGACTACGGTTCGGAAGATCCCAGGTTCCCACAACCACTAAGTTGCCAATGTTGGGCCCTTGAGCAAGACCCTTAACCCTCAACTGCGCAGATGTGTAATGAGATAAAAATGTAAGTCGCTCTGGATAAGAGCATCTGCTAAATGTAAATTTATAATCACTCATAATTTATAAAGTTATCAGTATTAGGCTGCTCAGAGGATTACTGCCCCTGAATATTATCTTATTTCCGATATACAGTGGAACATCGGATTACGAGTAACGCGGTTTACGAGTGTTCCGCAAGACGATCAAAGATTTTTAATAAATTTTGACTTGAAAAAC
>JAQQZS010000008.1:2698531-2711464 GCA_030068045.1 Platyallabes tihoni | reverse complement strand
TTATTTTTTACTTTTTTGAAAGGTAAAGTGCAGGTTAATTTGTTTTATTTTTACTTTATATTTTGTATTAATTATTTATTTATTAATTATGTATTTAATAATTAATAATTTAAGTTTCCATTATTTATTATGGGAAAATTAAATTTGGTTTTGGAATACGAGCCCACTTCCGGAACGAATTATGCTCATAATCCAAGTTTCCACTGTATTTCATTTTGGGTGTTTGCGCAACACCTGCTGGTCGGTAATAGTCACTAACGTTTCCAATTGCATCATGTAGAAAAATTCAAAAGTGCAACTCTGAATGGATTAATTTTTACATTTTGGCTTACTTACTGAACTCAAGGGGTTGACGAGACAATCAAGATAAGAGTTTCTAAATAGGAATTCTAACTTTATAAGATGGTGGTCTTAAGGTTATTTATTTTATTTTTTTTTTAATTGGAGGTCAGAAATTTGATGATAGGATTAGTCAAGGACAGCAGGTAACCACACTGGTAAAGAAGTTACAAATTTGCATAACATGCATGTAATCACCTAAAACATGTTTGGTGTCTGACATTATTTATTTTGGGTCCATGAGGACATTTCAAAACTTTTGAACTGTTTAAGATCGTACCGTAAGTGTATGTCCAACTTTATCAGAGATAAGTTTTTATTTATTCATTTTTTATTGTCTGTTTAGGAGAAATATGAGACACAGCACTCGGAGACCTACAGACGGATTTCTGCCCTGGAGGCGGACTTAGCAGAGACCACAGCCATCAAGGATCAGTTACAGAAATACATCAGAGAGCTGGAACAGTCCAACGATGACCTGGAGAGAGCCAAAAGGTGCAGCATTGATTGTCTGTGATGGTGCTACTTAAAGATGAGGATGATTTGGAAATTACCCTTCTTTATAATCAATTACAGGCGAAGGTAAAAACTCTGTGGGGAAAGTGTTTAAAGAAAGTGTTTCTTTAAACATTTGGTTTTTCTCTTTCTCTCTCTCAGGGCTACTATCATGTCTCTGGAGGACTTCGAGCAGAGGATGAACCATGTCATTGAGAGAAACGCCTTTTTGGAGAGTGAGCTTGACGAGAAGGAGAATCTGCTGGAGTCGGTGCAGAGACTGAAAGACGAAGCTCGAGGTGAGCTCCTCGTGCTGCTAACGGTGCTTTGATTTATCAGCTGTGATTGAAATCGACTGATAATCTCACAATTTTTACTATTACTTAATTTTTCAAGTGGCCGATCATGTAAACCGATATTATTGTGATGATGCAAAATACAGCCACATCAATGTGCTGTCACCAGTCTGGGGAAATTACCTCTTTTCAAAAGACTTCCAATTTGCAATATGCAAATTATTTCTAAAAGGAAAACCACATAGGCGAACATCTGCTGAAAGCTTTAACAAAACAAAGCTTATACGCCGCTTAAGCATGAATAATCTGAGTAAGTTACCCCCAAAGGCAGCAGCTAGATCTTGTGAGTCGATCCTCACTGAACGACCTGTCTCAATAAGCTCAAGCCTTTCAGTGCAGAGTAAAAAACCTAAAACCATTAACACAAAATTTTAAAACATTCTGTGCAGAGATTTGATTTATTTAGTGACACAGCCTTGTTTCATGTGGTGCATGTTATAACGAGCGAGTATACCAGGACTCTCATGTTTTAGATGACATTTTGGCGTTTGTGAGACGATTGATGCTACTTAAGGAAAGGAAAGTTTTTGCTCTTTAATCGAGCATAGGCGTGAAATAATAAGAGAATGGAATATACTGCACATGTGTCCTTGCAGTAAATAATTAAAAAAAATTTTTTTATACGTTTTCTGATTATATATATATTATACATGTATATTAAAATTCTCTGATTAATTATATTTGTGCACTGCCATTTTGAATAGTCATTTTATTTCTATAGCTATAAATAGTAATTATACAAACTATACTACTAAGACATGAACATTGTTTTGTTTTCACTGATACTGCTTTAACGTTTGTGTCTATTTATGTAAGTCATGTTTGTTTGGTTTTTTTTGTTTGTTTTTTTGTCTGTGTGTAGATCTGAGACAGGAGCTGGCCGTGAAACAGAAGCAGGACCGTAAACCCTCGCTCAGCATTTCAGTGGACGGAGAGAAGGCAGAGTCGACACCGTTACACACTCCGTCTGCTCATTCCTTGCTCCTCGCTACACCGGCCAGAACAACAGCAGGGCTCGGGAGTGCCTTTCACACACCACCGTCCTCTTACAGCAGAAGTGAGATCACACCCCAACCACACACACACACACACACACACACACACACACACACACACACGTGTGTAAACATGGTGAATTCGCAGTGTCATTTTTAAATAGGGCTGCACGATATTAGGAAAATATGCGATATGCAATATTGTTGTTGAACATTGCGATAACGATATTTCTTGTGATATAACAGTTCCCTTTTTTATTATTATTATTATTATTATTGGCTATTTTTTAAAAATCATTTATATATGTAATCATCATACTAAAATAAACAGGTAATAGATATTCGTCTGATTATGAAAGATTGGTCAAATTTGGACACACAAATGCTTGGCACATAAATTAAATTTCATTTATCGCAACTCTTTGCGATACAGATATCGTGTATACCATTATTGATAACGCCCTATTTTTAAATGTTTGAATTTGTTGTATTTTTAAGTAAAAAAAAGTTAAGTCAAACTGAAGTTTTTATGAACATTTATTCGTGATGTGTGTGTGTCGTTCAGTTGAAGGTCTAACTGGAACTCCGTTGACCACATCAGCACGGATATCCGCTCTGAACATCGTAGGAGAGCTGCTGAGGAAAGTCGGCGTAAGTCTCCTAGCCTGATAGTAATAATAATTATTATTGTTTGTCAGTATTTTATTAAACAATTATAATTCTACTGCCGCTTGTTTTTGTTTTTCTGTCCTTCACTTTTGTACTACTTGCGAAGTGTGTATATTTTCCACTGTTTGTGTTTGGGGTTTTCTGTGAGATGAATGTACCTAACAACTTTTTTTTGTGTGTGTGTTTGTGTGTATTCTCGGTGTTTGTCGGTGTGTTTGTGCGTGTATATGTTTTTCAGAATTTGGAGTCAAAGCTGGCATCATGCAGAGAGCTGCAGGTCCAGGAGCGAACGCCAAGCCGCACCACGATGGCTCAGAGCGCACACAGCATGCCGAGAGAAGCCATGGAGAACCAGTCAAGTCCTAATGGCCTGTTCGAGGGGTGAGTGAAGGAGCTACTCACCCCTCAGAGCTAAAACTCTAACTTTAGACCAGAGCAAGAATTTGTGTGTTCTTAATTGATACCTTGGCTGTCATATCTCTCTCTCTCACACACACACATTCTCGCTCTTTTCCTCTCTTCCTAAGGCATTTTTTTGTGCTGTTTTTGTTACAGGATGGTGAAGCGGCTGGATTTTGGACCCAAAATGGTGGTGTGACCGACACCCTTCCCCCGCTCACTCACTCACTCATTCTCTCTCTGTCTGTGATTATTCTGGACTCTTCATACACATGCCTGCTCCTGACTAAGTGTTTAACTCTCTTGCACTCGGAGTGTGTGAGCTCGTCTCTGCTTTTTAACTACTGTTATTAACTGAGGGTTTACTTTGTCTATATTTACAGTGTGATCTGTACATATATATATATATGTTTTCGCTGTTTTTACAATGAGAAGTCTGAAACGCGAGTTTAGCACTGCACAGTTTAGCGTTTAGGTTTTCCCATGTTAGTGTAATAGGGCGAAAAGCAGGTGACCGTGGGAACGAGATTGTTAATGGGCCGGTGCGGGCTTCAGTGGAGAAAGAGAGAAGGGAACACACCAAACTGTGCAGCGCAGCACAAAACTTAAAGACTGCAATATTGCCATAAGGGTCTGTATGCAAAATGTCTTCTAACGAGCAATTAACCGTTCAGGTTAGAAATAATGTTTTTGAAATGTTCATCCTGCCCTTTTCGGGGCGCTCGTAGCCGAGCCACTTTACTGTACGTCAGCAGTGACGTCAAGATTATTATTGTTCATTTTTTAATTTCTGTAATCGGATCACAGATCGGAAGAGACGCATGTGTGACAAGAAATAGGGGGGGGGGGAATGGTCCGTTGTATATTTTTACAGTTTGAAACGTTACACGAGAGGAAGGAGATTTTTGTAAGTGTTCATGAAAAGCAGGAGACTTAGGATGCTCTTCAAAACTCGAAATAGTAAGCGAGTGTGTAAATTTATCATATCACACTCATTATCGTACGATTGATTATTATTTTTATTATGATGATGGTTCTCGCTTATGGAACAGAGGATCATGGTTCCACACAACTGTTAATTTATGTGTTTGTGTTGTTGCTGTTGTTTGTAAGCGTTCACTGTACAGTAATGGCTTTAGCCTGACTGACACAACACAAATTTTTTTGTTTCAAAGAACTTTAGTTGATGTGGAGCTTTTAAATTTTTTTTTTTTTTTTTTTTAGTTTTTTTTTTAATTATTTTTTTTTTGGCTGGACCTTAGTTTGCCTTAAGTTGCGTTCACATTGCTAGAAAAAGAGAGCGTTTAGATCAGAGAGCGAGTCTGAGAAGGAGACGGAAAAGAAAACCCATCCTCTCAGTTTGGATCAAAGAAATAACACGCACACGGGTGCTCCGTTGTACACTGTTGTACGTGTAGTGTTCCTTTCATTATTGTTTTTCTTAAGAATGATGCTTTATTTAATCTTACGTCGACAAAACTAGATTGTTCCACTTTTTAAACGAATGACGAAAATTAAAACAGAGCAAGACATTAGCCATTAGCAAGAAACCTGCAACACGAAAGCATAAAAAAAGACGTCTGAAGGCTCACGTAGGGTTTATAGCTTTACCTCTGACAATGGAAACTTTTTCCCCCAATATCATCATCATCATCAATATTATTCATGCGCACCACCAAAGTCTTTGCAAATGAGCTGTTCCCATAGGAGCGAGAGCTGCTGTTATAGACCACTGATCAGACCAATCAGAATCCAGTAGCACTGATACGATGCTATCACAGTTCTTAACTGGGTGGCGATTCGATCTGTATCACGATTTTATAAATATCACGATTCGATTTTAATCTTTTATTTATTTATTTTTTGGAGTTTGTTTCAGTTCTAAACCAACTCAGCAATTAATTTCTCCAACCACACATGATGCTGCGCCGCCTGTAAATGTCCGGGTAGTTTAGAGAGCACCACCTGTAGGAGTAAAGCAGAACTGCAACATTTTACCACCTCAAATACATACATACGGTATATAAATTCATAAATAATCATTTTTAAAAATCGACTTTGGTGTCAGCGTGGTGATACATGAATTGCCACGCAATTTTTTCCCGCTACAACAGCGCCATTTCTCCGTTATACAGTAATAGCCTCGTTAGAGCACTTTTATTTATTTTTTTTAAGTGGATTTTATTATTATTATTATTATTTTTTTACAAAAATGATCACTATTTTAGTAACCACCTTGTTTTTTGTTTTGTTTTCCCTGCCCGATCTCTCGATTTGTCCGAGACGTAAAATCTTTTTAACAAACGGACCAGAATCTGAAAGTTTCTTATTTGTGGTATCTCTGTAGAGTAGCTAAGATGAATTAAAGTTTAATACTTCAGTGAAGGCTACAATGTTTTATGTTAAAATTAGAAATGTAATGAGGAGCTCGTACATCCTGTTTTCTCTACTAATATGATATAGGAATTATGATGGCTAGATACAATAGATGGATAGATAGAAAAGATCAGGGATGTAGTTACATATTTTTACCAGGTTACCATTAATTACTAAAGGTCTTACAGTTTTTTTTTAACTGTCTGTTTGGTGTTGATCAGGTGTTTAAATCACTCGGAGAGAGGAGTCGAGTTTTAAGGCGTAGTCTGGGTTAAAACAAGCAGATTCTCAAGTTCATGTAAACAACTGTTTTCATCAGATGTGCAAAATAAATCTCTTACTAAACAAAAAAAATATGACCCAAGTCTCTTTCCTCCAGAAGTGACACTGAATTATGTATGTGATTTTATTTTACACTGTAAATTTTGAGTGTCTGCGTGTGTGAGTATTAAAGTTCCAGGGTTTTTGTTTGTTTTTTTTTTTGCTCCTGATCTTGGATTACTCTCCCTGTGGTGGTTTAAATTTCCTCTTGGTCTTATATATATTCAAAAACATTGCACTGGGTGAACTAGCGACTCCACAATTGTCTCTGGTTGTGAATGAGTGTGTAAGTGTGTGCGTTGCTGTGCTAGTGTTCCCGGGAAAGCTTCCAGATCCATTTCACTCCAGACCAAGATAAAAGTGTGTCTTAAAAAGATAAATGAACCAAGGAGAGATTTTAATATGTACAAAATACAACCAAGTGTGGATTAGAGTAAAAAATGCTGCAGTGGCAGCGTGTGTCCAGAAGAGGGCACTAATTATCTATTACTAATCAGTTGATCATACAATAGTTCAGCTTCAGTATGGAAAAACTGGATTTGGGGAAAATGTTAATCATAAACCATGTCAGGGAATAAAACTCACTGATTTATACAATGCAGTTAGCCTCTGCGTACATAAATATTAAATGAATTAGGAAGAATTATTTTATTTATCGACCTAAAAACTAAGACTCCTATGCATAATTTTCCATAAATGTAAAGTTAACAAATGAATACAATTAAGCTAATAAATTCGCAAAAGATGAATTATCCAAATATTTTTTATGACTGTTGTTTTTCCACACACTAACAAATATAAAATCTCAGCACATGGATTTAACTAAGTGAAGTGAATAGGTAAGACTCTTCCATTGGATAATTACTACAGTGATTAATATAGTTTAGCTTGAAATAAGTTATTTAACTGACTGATGTAATTAGGAGCTTCTCATTTCTTAAACAACCATGTCAGAAGACATTCTGTGGTCGTGGCGAAGATGTTACTCTGTTTCAGAAGGGTCAATTTATTGTCCTGCATCAAGCAAAGAAAACTAGGGAGACTGCTGAAACTACAAAAACCTCCAAAACCTGGGTTACAAACTGAAAAACACATTAAAACATGGAAGGATAGAAATGTGGTCGGAAAAGCATCCTGTAATCAGAGATTGTTAAAAAAAAAAAACACCACAAAAGAACTCATGACTATGTTTAATCGTGACAGTAAGAGCATTTTAACATGAAGAGACCTCGAGGGACTGGGGCTAAACAGCTGTGTAGCCTCATGAATATTAAGGTCCTGGAGAGAAATGAATGCGGCTCTGGAGGCAAACAAATGTTGTGATATTGCATAAGATTATCGAGATGATGCCATGGCCGTAATCGGAGCAACAGGCAGTCTATGTCTGTAAAGATTTTTCTATTATAGATAAATTCAGCTTCAGTGTCACTTTTATGCTGTTCTTTGCATAATTAATACTATTTGCAGAGATGTCATTTTGTCACACATAAAACTGCACATCAAGATTGCACGGAAATTAACTTAATTTCACTTCTACCCCCGTACTATTACTTAGGATTTATATGCTCTATTTATACACTCCTTATATACAGACAGATATATAGATAGATAGATAGATTGATTGATTATTAATGCAAAAGGCAATTCTATCTATCTATCTATCTATCTATCTATCTATCTATCTATCTACCTATCTGTCTGTCTATCTATTTATCTGTCTGTCTTTTTGTCTCTCTGTTATCTTCAGTAAATGTTAATAAATTCCAAAAAAAAAAAATACAGGATAAAAAACATCAGTGATTTTACAGTAAATGCTCTTTTTTAATTATTAATTTGCAATAACTATTTTAATTGTTTATGTATTAAATTAACTATTGTTTTTTAAAACAATTATTAATGTTAAAATTATGCAGTTAATTACATTACTGGTGTTATTATTATTATTGTTTAGCTTATTGTACAGTTTATTTATTGACTTTAACTCCTGTAGGAAGTCCCCCAATGCTTGGATTATTTATTATTGCAGCTCGTCCAAAAAAATAAAAAAAAAAACCCTTTGAGCGAACTGTGTCCAATCACAGCGCAGATGACAAAAGGAAGAACACCAATCACGGCGGAGATAACCCGGAAAAGGGCGTGGCTGTATCCGAAAAACGGTTAGGGGGGGGAAAACAAGCAGGTGGATTGTGTGCGCCCGTTTTGCGTAAACCCTTAAGAGGCAGCGGTGTCGCGTCGCAGCCGAAGCCGCTGCTGTGCGCCGGGACCGCGGGGACGCTCTCACGCAGCGCTCGGAGACATGGACCGCTTGTGTAGCGCGGACTCTGCGGAGCTCTCCGACCCGTTCTGGGTGAGTGTGTGTGTGTGTGTGTGTGTGTCTCGGGGAGTTCGGTGCTGAAATGTGCTGAGATTTTATCAACCGGGTGAATATATGCCGGTTAAGTGGTTGCTAATGCTAACGCTAATAAGACACACTTGTATATTTTGTACAGTTTTAGAAACAACAGAGGAAATGGCGGCGGTGTGTTTAACACCACGTGACCTCGCCTTATTGCTACTTATTAACATTTAATTTCTTTAATAATAACACAAGACTGGAACGTTTCAGCGCTTCTGAGATTAGATTTCCAACTTACTTTTTAATAATCTGCCACATCCTGTTGAGGTCTTGTTTGTTGTTGTAGTTGTTTACAAACATGGCAGTTGTTTATGATTTTATGATAATGAGGTCACATCTTGCAACAAATAATTTTCCTGAATTTAGAATAAACCCTCTGTGTAGTACATTAATACAGTCATGATGAATAAACAGTTTATAAAGTTAATCTCGTTCCCAGACTCCCAGGTGTTTTCTGTTTTAGTGTAAATCATCCACGTCTCATCCACGTCTCATCCACGTCTCATCTCGACCCTGTGATCATTATAACGCTGATGTTCAATTTTGTTTGGTTCACTACCTCTTGTTTTGTTCCTGGATCCCAAAGTTCGACCTGCTCGTCTTCTACACGCGCTCTTAAACCGTCTCTCAAAGACACGGCTCGTGTGATTTATTTCCACGGCTTTACATTCATGTTATTTTTACTCTAGTTTCCTCAAGAGAGAGAGGGCGAAGTAGAGAGAGAGAGAGAGAGAGACGGGGATGAGCAGGAAGACAAACGGTACTGAGGAAGACTGACAAAGGTGGAGATGGACAGAGATGGGACGGGACGAGAGTAGACCGACAACCAGAAACATGTAGGACAAGGGTAGAAAGGTGAAGAGGGACATGATGAGGAGGAGGGATGGGTTGAAAGACATTAAGAGACATGAATGAGGAGGGTTTAGAAAGATGAAGAGGGACAGGGATAGACTGACAACAAAGGGCCTGAAGGACTGGGGTGTAAAGGTGAAGAGGGAAACGTAGAAAAGACATGGGGGTAGAAAGGCATAGAGGGATGCAAAGAAGGGTCAAATGGGTCGGGGTTGGAAGGCCCAAAAATGGGCACAAAGAAGGCCTGGGTGGAAAGGCGAAGAGGGACATAAAGGACAAGAAGAGGAAGAACGGTAGTCGAAAGACAAAGAAGGACAGGGTGGAATGATGAAGACAATCTAGGGTAGAGAGCCACAGGTTGGGCAGTTAGACAAAAGACCCAGACTGAGGGGGACAGGGGCAGAGAGACGGACACACTGGGGCAGTTAGACATGAACAGTGAACCCTACGTGTCCACTGGGGTGTTTAGTGTGTGCTGTAGTTCTGCAGCGCCACCGAATCTCTCTCTCTCTCTCCCCCTCTCCAGTTTGCAGCTGTGACTGAACGAGTGACCACCATTTATATTATATATTTTTTTTCTTCTGTGTGTCTGCAGGACTGGAACCGCACATGGCACTCTCAGAACCCAGACGTGACCCAGTGTTTTCAGAACACACTCCTCGTCTGGATCCCGTGCCTCTACCTTTGGCTGCTCACACCTTTTTACTTCCTGTACCTCAGAAGCCATAACTGCGGCTACATCTGTATGAGCCACCTGAGCAAAGCCAAAACCGTGAGTGTTGACGAGCGACAGGGTGGCGCTACCGTATTACCCATAATGCACTGCGTTTATGAGCACGTTGTAGTTGCAAACTTGAGAGTGTATGTGTGAGAAAATCTGAGATTTTAACTGCCTACATTTACATTTTTATATTATTTATGCAAACCAGTTCAAACTGCCTTCTTATTTTATGCAGAATTTGCGGTTTTACACAAAGTATGGATTCCAGCCGTCACTCTTTACGATCACGACAGAATGATTAATTTTTTTGCCTTGTTTTAACTAAAATTTTTGTTAGTTCAACTCGAGCTTAAAATTCACACCCAATTAACACTTTTTCCTCGTACATGTATCGCAGATAAAAAATTAATGATAAAAAAAAAGTGAAAAAACAAAAAGCAAGAAATGCACAGCTGTTTTATTCAGCCACGCCCACAAAAACTCCTCCATAAAAGGCAATAAAGAGCTCAAAGTCTTTCAGCACAACAAAACAATAAAAGAAAAAAAAATCTAAGTCATAATCCTTTATTTCTCTTTTCTCATTCCAACTTCATATTAAGTAATAAAATATGTTTATTAAAGTTTATTTTTATTACTAATTTCAAGGATTTTCTATTGGCAGATCTTAAGATCTTAAAGTTTATTTTAAGATTTATTTCAATCTTCATAAAACCTCTTTATATTTTTAAAATTCAAACTGAATTGCTTATTAATAGAATAAGAAATTTTGAAGCTCTGTTTTTAGATTTTAATCAGAATATAAATTTATATTTAATTGACAGTAATTTCAGTATGTAATATTGAATCTATTTGCTCATATTCTTGGTTGTTGAGTTGATTGTTTTGTTTTTTCATGTCGGTCAGTAATAAGTACATGTGTAATTAAAATAAATAAATAAGTGATTTAAACTTAAACAGGGCGATCTGTAAGTAAAATTACAGTAGAGCCGGTTATGATGCAATGTAAATTTGCACTGTGTGTGTGTGTGTGTGTGTGTGTGTGTGTGTGTGTGTGTGTGTGTGTCACGCCTTAAAAACTGCAGGAAAGTTTTACAGCTTGCTCTCCATCGTAAACCTCGTCATCACATTCAGGTTATAATCAGTTCAGGTAGTATACAGTAGAAAAGTAAAGTCAATAACACACACCTAATATTTCATTGTCACCTTTAGCTTTGATTAAGTAACATAACCTTTCCTCCAGTCCTCAGGATTGTACAGTGGCTGATGTGTGCATCGCTTCATGCGCTTCCATTTATACCCCGATCACCTCCGTCACTCTGGATCAGGCTCAATCCGGACTCATCACACCACATCGCCTTTTTCTACAGTATTTCTCCAAAGTCCAGTCTTTATGCTTCCTCGGTAACTAACCGGTAGTAAGTCCATCCCAGCGACCAGTTAATTCGCTCTTATGTTATGTGGTGTGGAAGTTAATAGAGATATGAGCTATGGAGTAATATGACGCAAAACAATTAATGAGATTATCGGTTAATAATTCTAAACCAACTTGGCAAATAATTCACTCCTACCACAGAGTGCACCACCTATAGGGTTATAGAGGAACTGTAACATTTTTACCACCTCAAATGTAAACGTGTATAAATTTAAAATAATAATAAAAAAAAAAAAAATCTATTTTGCATTGTCAATTCGCTACGTGAATTGTCGTACAAAATGTTCATGATGCAGAACTGAATCGATTTCGCCCCCACACACACTTTTGTTGTACACACTACAGTACGTACAGTATATAATCCCGCACTTGTTACTATAAGTGTGTGTGTGTTAACAGGAGTAGCCCCTGTGTTCTCGTCTGTATCGGAGTGATTGTTTAAGCCTTTCCTTATCTCCGTGTTTTTCTTTCCTCTCCCTTAAGTTCACTGGGTTACTGCTGTGGATTATCTGCTGGTCAGATGTCTTCTACACTTTCTGGGAAAGAGGCCACGGGGTTGCAGTCGCACCTGTTTACCTCATCAGTCCCACGCTGCTCGGGATCACCATGGTGAGACGAGACGCAGGAACGATCCGCTGTTATGTACACAAATATCATTTACAGCTCCATTTTCTCCTCAACCGTATACATCGCTTAAATCACCGGTGGTTTTTAATACCCTGTGGTTTTTATTAGGGCTGCAAATTTCACCAGTGGTTCTTAACCGATCGTTAACCATCCTAACAATTAATAATCGTTTAACCATCAGGGTATATAATACTTAAAAAGCACAGAATAATAAAACGAATTAAAAAAAGGAAAAAGAAGGCTATGAAGAATATTTTGCTTGTATACTTACAAGTTTTATTTGTACTATTGTATATGAACTGTCCTCTTGCGGTGTAGGTCAATAGAGATGTGAGCTACGGAGAAATATTATGCAAAACAATTAACGTTAAAGTTTTAATAGTGATCATTACAGTTCTTACAATGTTTATTAGAACTTGTAAGGCAGATGCTAATTGTAAGATATCGTTAGTTGAAAAGCAAACTGTAATTTTGTGTTTGTCTTTTTAACAGTTGCTGGCTACGTTTTTCATCCAGTACGAGCGGATGAAGGGCGTCCAGTCCTCCGGCGTGATGCTCCACTTCTGGCTCATCGCTTTAATTTGTGCCACGATCACATTTCGTTCGAAGATCCTGTGGGCGATCAGCGAGGTGAGGATTACGGTCTACAGGGTCATGTCCAGTTACTTTTGTATTTTCTTTTCTTTTTTTTTATTATATACATTTCTTTTATGTATTACTGATGTCCACTCGTGTCAGGTTGACGCTGGACCGTGGACACTGATATTGCTGTAGTCAGTAATGTTCTAACCAGGGGCGGACTGGGACCAAAAAGTGGTCCTGGACTTCCTGGCCCACAGCAGCCCACATTATAATACATTGGCTCATTAATGTAGAGAGACATTTTTAACACCAATTGCTTGTATAAAAATATAATACAATACAGAAATCAATGCTATTTAAACATATTATTTTAA
>JAQQZS010000008.1:2613104-2624928 GCA_030068045.1 Platyallabes tihoni | reverse complement strand
AAATTTATGTTGCATGTAGCACCTTGGTCCTGGAGGAACGTTGTTTCGTTTCACTGCGTACTAACTGTATATGGTTGAAGTGACAATAAAGCCTACTTGAACTTGAACTTGAACATTGGTCAGGATTGCTTTTTCATTGATATCTTTACGTTTCATATATTGGAGGATCAGAAACAAGTCTCAAAAAATATTCTGTCTGTCTGTCTGTCTGTCTGTCTGTATGTCTGTCCAGTCAGATTTCGTCACAGCATCTCGCAAAACTGTCTGGACAAAATTTAATAAACATTTATTTATGTACACACTTTGTTTCTGCCCAATATTTCATATTTTAAAGGGTCAAATTTATGTTCATATTTGTTTTAATAGGGCAATTGTGCTGACAAAAGTATGTCTCTGGTGTAGTATGGCAAATTATATACAGTATGGTACTATATTTCATTTTATTGTATTTTGGAGATTAGGAAGGCCCAAGAGGAGGTTTATGGATGTGGTTAGGGAGGACGTGATGCAGGAGGTTGGAGTGACAAAGGAAAAAGTGAAAAATGTCCAGGGATCTATTTCCAAGCCCATATGTTCCCAGGACCTTTTGTTGAGGTCTTACGTATATTCCCAGAATTGCATATTCCTGTACTAAATTTCCATGTTGCCCAAGGTTATATAAACCCAGGGCTGTATAGTCAGGGCCACATGGTCACAAGATCCTATATTCTTAGCCATGGATCTGGTCCTAACTTTCCCAGATGTTTTATTCCCTTAGATCTATATGCCCAAGATGCTACTGTATATTCACAATGCCCTATATCTCCATACTGTACCTCTATGTTCCCATGGTCTATAATTCCTAAAATAGTTTTTCCCAACATAATAGGTCTCTAGCTCCCAGTATTCCCAAGGATGTATATCCTTGGGGATAAATATTATTTTTTCCAAACCCTTATCTTCTCAAACGTTCTATATTCCAACATTCTACAGTATATTAGTACAGATCAAAATCGCATGAGGTGATATGTTCTCATAATAGTGTTACTAGTTACACAACTTTCTCTGGTCTAGAGTTCATCGAGTCTTATATTTCCAGTGCCTAATGTTCACATGGAGATCTATTTTCCCAGTGCCGCATGAATCTTTACAGATTCCCTTTTCTCTCAGAATCTTATATTACTAGGGATATATGGTTCATTTCCATTTTTTACACTTACAAGTATATCCTGGAATTATATCTCCAGTACTTAGAACCTCAGGATATATTTCCTAAATAATCTGTAAACCAATTAAATCCAATACATTTACAGTAGTGACCAAATGGATTGTCACAAACTGCAACTGGGACTTATTATGGTGTTCTTTCAACAATGGCTTACTTCTTGCCATTTCTTTCATAAAGTCCAGATTTCTGGAGTTTACAACTAATAGTTGTCCTGTGTACAGATTCTCCCACCTGGGCTGTGGATCCCTGCAGCTCCTCCAGAGTTACAGTACCATACTGTAGGCGTCTTGGCTGCTTCTCTGATTAATGCTCTCCTCGCCTGGCCTGTCAGTTTAGGTGGACGTCCACATCTTTGTCGGTTTGCAGTCGTGCCGTTCTCTTTCCATTTTCGAATGATAGATTGAACAGTGCTCCATTAAATGCCCAAAGCTTGATATATATAATTTTTTTTAACCTATCCCTGCTTTAAACTCCTCCACAACGTTATCCCTGACCTGTCTGGTGTGTTCCTTGGGCTTCATGATGCTGTTTGTTCCCTAATGTTCTCTAACAAACCTCTGAGTGCTTCACAGAACAGCTGTATTTATACTGAGATTAAATTACACACAGGTGATCTATATTTACTAATTAGGTGACGTCTGAGGGCGATTAGTTCCACTCGATGTTAGTTAGGGATATCAGAGTAAAGGGGCTGAATACAAATGCACATCACACTTTTCAGATTTTTATTGGTAAAATAAAATACATTTACATTTGTCAGCTATATAGAAAAATTAATTTATCATTGTGTAATTTATATGAACAGCTATCTAATAAAATGTTACGCTTGTATTATTTTTTTTTAATATAAATCAAGACTCTACTGTACAGTGTCTTGCAAAAGTATTCACACCCCTTGTCAACTTTTCCACATTTTGTCACACTACAACCACAAACGTAAATTTATTTTATTGGGATTTTATGTGACAGACCAAAACAAAAGTGGCACATAATTGTGCATCAAGTGAAAGAAAAACGATAAATGCTTTACAAAACATTTTTTTTAAAGCAGTAATTAATTTTTTTTTAAACATGTGACACAATGTGGAAAAGCTCAAAGGGGAAAAGTCCAAGGTTTTTTTATTTTTATTTTCATGAATACTTTTGCAAGGCACTGTATATGAAATCAAAAAAGGTATTTCAGGTCAAAACGCAATAGTGCCAAAGGTGTTGAAGGGTGCATGTAAAGTTCCTTCAGTGGTTTCATTATTTGCTGGAGACTTACCGGGGAAAACCAAACTTATGAAAAACAAAGGCTGAGTTACACCCACACATTCATTCTAACATGTTTACGGCTCCTAGGCATGAGGTCCCCGGTAATGAAAACTAACCGCAATACTTTATGGAAACTTGAATTGCATGTACTAATTGCTAAGCCAGCTTAGAATGGTATTGTGCAATTTAAGATTAAATCACATACTGACTCAGCACACTATGACCCACAGTTCTCTTATTACTGTGAAGGTTATTAAATAAATTATATAAATAATCTCTTAGGTGACCATGATGGCACAAGTTAAACTGTAATTCAATATGCAAGCTTGTTGATACCTGATCTCCCTCCACCTCCATGTCACACAGCACTTTGTTTCATTACACACCTGTGGGAATGTTACATTAGCAAACTAGTTAAATCCATTCGAACCAGGCTGCAATGCATCGTGGGTAACTTGTACAATCCTTAGGGATAACACTTTGAGAACATGACAATAACATAACAAGAACATACCCTGCTTTGATTACCACCCAATGCTCAAACTCCAGCCACTGGATGCTGTGCCGGTCCCAAGTCCAGATAAAATGGGAGGGTTGTGTCAGGGCGCCAAGGTGTGCCAAGTTGGGCGCCAAGGTGTAAAGAGAAATGCAGTACCCAAGACTGTCCGCCAATGATCCAAATCACTTTTGATGATACTTTTATCCCATTTGTATTTACAGTAGGTGCTTCAGGCTTCAGTGGTGTTACCCTGAGAAATACTGCATTCAGGTTTGAAAGCATTTTTGCAACCACACTGGAGAGTAAGTAACAGGCACAGCTGGCACAGAATTTCCGCCCCGTTCCTAAACAAAAGCTGGCACGGAATGAAAAAAAAAAAGAAGAGAGATCCATCAAAGCCAGGAAAGCCCTCATGTGTTTGATGAATTGAACCAAGGAGCAGAAATTGCTGTAGGGCTGGCTAGGAAGATCAGGGTGAACTCCTTTGCTGCACTGTTGCAACTAAAATGTGCGCTAGGAATGTGTTGGAACGATGGAATGCAGAGTTGAGCTGCAATGCAACAGGATAATAAAGTGCAGAGCTTGGGGGAGGTTAGTATAGTACACGAAGAAAGACCATGATATTATTTTGTACTCACTAAGAAAGTCAGTACTACTGGGATTATCGTGTTTGTTTATTTGTTTGTTTGTTGGTAGCCCATTGGGTAAATTATCTACATATTACAGTATACCGATGTGACAAAAACAGATTTATAGTGTTTTGCAAAATAATACATAACATTTACATTGATAGAACCAAAACTGGCATGGTGGTGAAGTGCTTAGCACTGTTGCCTTGCAGCTCCAGGTTCCGGGTTCGAATTTACATGTTCTCCCCTTGCTTAGTGGTTTCCCCCCACAGTCCAAAGATATGCAGATTAGGCTAACTGGTATTCCCAAAATTGCCTGTAGTGTTTGAGTGTATGTGTGTGTGCCCTGCGATGGATTGGCCCCCTGTCCAGGGTGTATCCCGCCTCGTGCCCTAAGCCTCCTGGTATAGGCTGCAGACCCCCTGCGACCCTGAACACAGGATAAAGCTGTGTAGAAGATGAGTGAGTGAGTGAGTAGATAGTTTGTACTACTTTTTGTTTCTTTGGCAAAACTGTCTTTTCTTAAAATTGCTAGAATAGATCTATCTTGTTTTTGCAGTTAAACCCTTATCACAATGAAAATGATTATCTCCTTATACTGACACCTGTCAGTGGGTGAAATATACAGTATAAGGCAGTAAATGAACAGTCAGTTTTTTAAAGTTGATGTGCTAAAATCAGGAAAAATTGTCAATTTTTGAAAGACTTTAACAAGGGCTCTGTTGGTTGTGATGGATAAAACACTGGGTTAGAGCATCTGCCAAAAAATTGCATTTTTGGGGGCAGTTCTTGGGGTATGTAGAGTTTATTACCTACCAAAAGTAGTCCAAGACTACTGGTGAACTGGTCATTTATTGTCCATGGTCATCCAAAGCTGATTAATCCACATGGGAAGCAAAGAGCCAATCCTGCAGAAGAGCTACTGTAGTACAATTTTCTGGCTGTGATAGGAAGGTATCCGAACCCACAATGCATTGCAGTTTGTTGTGTATTGCACTGTGTAGGTAGTGGTCAGAGTTGTCCATGTCCACTGCTGAAAGCTCCTACAATGGCTAAGTGAATGTCAAAACTGGACCACAGAGCAATTGCCTGGATTCTTTAACATCATGTGGATAGCTGGGTGTGTGCACCTGAATAGATGCAATAGATAGCCCCAGGATGCATGATGGGAAGAACATGTGATGCACCTAATGTCAGAATAATTCAGTAATGGTTTGAGGAACACAACAAAGAGTTCGTGGTGTTGACTCGGGCCCCACATTCCCCAGATCTGAACCTTATCCAGCATCTGTGGGTGGTGCTGGACTAACAGGTCTGATACATAAATACTTCACTTTACAGCAACTTACTGTACAGGACTTAAAAGATCTCCTGCTAACATCTTTGTGCGGGACAATTGGCTTAGAGTTCACAGCTGTTTGGTGACACACAATATTAGGCAGGTCATTTAATTGTTGTGAATGTTCAAGGAAACAAAAGACAAAATACTACGTAGATCTAGAATGTTCCCTTAACATGCCTGATTTTCTGGAAAGGTTCCTGCTGATTACAGTGGCATTTCGCGTTCACTTTGTGCATGTATATTAGATCTAAGGTTTATTGTCTAGTTAATCTCGCTGCTTGTTGAATCTTGTTTCAGGACGCGATGGGGTCTAGTCTAGTGCAAGTCGGCATAACGCAACAGTAAAACTTTTATGTTGCACGTGTGTCGTCTTGTCTTGAGTTTTGTCGCGTGTGTCTTGATTCCTGGAAATGCATTTTCTGTATTACATCATAAATTATAGTGGACTTGACTTGACTTGACAACCATTTTCAGGACGCGTTCCAGTCACGGAAAGAGCATCCTACATGCTTCGGCACGCCGTCATGCGCTTTGGATTTTGGACGTGTTGTCATGGTTTTGCATACGAGCGAGCTGAAAACAGACAAGATATCAAACCGCAATTGGCAAAGGCTTTACACGAAGGATCTACAGGCTTTTAATTATTTCTCCTGTCAAAACTACATCTGGAATGACGGGAGGTTAAGAGCTGCTATGTGACCTGTCACGACTTCCTGGTTATGCTCTAATCCCACGAGGAAAGAAATGCCCTTCAGCGTTTCTAAACGCCGAGTGAACTTCAGATTCTGCATGAAACAGTGCTCAGTCATTATGCTTTTCATGAACATCCGGAGATGAATCTGACAATTTCAGTTCAATAAATCATTTAAACTCATGCACACAAGGATATATGATGCACTTTACATGATAAGCACTCAATCTCCCTTATTTAAAAGTCTCAGTAACTTTCTCACGTATTGTATAAGTAATCAGATGGCCACAGCTGCAGGAAAATGTTTTCTTCTGTAATATAACATCAATGCAATACATAAATCAGCTGTATGGGTGCGGTGCCTTGATGCAGCACCCTCAGCACCCCTACTTCCTGCGGCTATGCACATGGCTCACGTGTATGTAGGGTTAGCGGCAAATCTGACTCGTTCGATTAAAAACCTGAAGTTACAAAAGGGCTGGCTTCTAGAACATGATGATCTGAGATACACCCCTTAAAAACACATAGAAAGTACTTAGATACTTAACATGACTACAGTATGGACTAACATAGGAATGAAGGGTGGGTGAAAAGATGTAAAAATGTTCCTCCTTCTTCCTTCCCTTTCAGGACTTATTTTGGATAGTTTTGCTGACTTGTCAAATCTAGATTACACAACAAACACACACATGGGAAAACCATTTCCTCCTTTAACCAACATGACATAGACAACAGACACCTCTCTGTGTCAAAGCTGTAGGGTCCGAAATGCTGAGTGCACTACGGATGAGACTGTTAGACTGTTAGTATTTCATCAAACTCATCAAACACTAATACAGCGTTCTCGTACTTGTACTGCAAGCTTGTACAAATACGCTTGTACTGTACGAAGACTAACGTAGCTGTCGTGCTTGTATTCTAAGTTTAAGATCAAAATAGAAAAACAGGTTTAAATCAGTAAAATTGTATATTCCTATTAGGAAAAAGAAAAGACTATAATATAAAATATTATATAAGCGCTTGTTTGCTTAGCATAACCTATATGACCATAAGGGACTATTGTGGTCACTTCTGATTAAATCTTTACGGAGCCGGTAGTTCGTTTGTTCCTAGCTTGTTTATTTTACTAAATTATTTTAGCGGTTTGTGGCTTAGTGGTTAACACCTCCAGGGTCCGGGTTCAATTCCCGCCTCTGTGTGCATGGAGTTTGCACGTTCTCCCCGTGCTTGGTGGGTTTCCTCCGGGAACTCTGGTTTTCCTCCCAAAGGAAAGCCAATTGGCATTTCCAAAATTGTGTGTGTCCCTGCGATGGATTGGCACCCTGTCCAGGGTGTACTCCGCCTCGTGCCCTAAGTCTCCTGAGATAGGCTCCAGGCCCCCCCATGACCCTGTGTACAGGCTAAAGTGGTGTAGACGAGTGACGGATTGAGTGATTTCAGAGGTTTGGTTAATGTACAGTATGCACATACATTTGTTCACATTTTTAATTCTTGTTAATTCTATGACATACAGTTCTTTCCTGCATTTTGGGCGTTCATTATTGGGAATTCACCAAAATGTCCAAACTAACTAATTGTACAGTATCTCATCCACTCGAATTACGCAAAAGTCAAAACATGGGTACAAAATCTAGAGACATTCTTTTGGCTGCGCCCATTAAGGGACCACCACAGCAGATCATGTGATTCACACACCACTTGGCACAGGTCCGCATATATGTAATTTAACCTCAGTATAAATACAGCTGTTCTGTGAAGCCCTCAGAGGTTTGTAAGAGAACATTAGCGAACAAACAGCATCATGAAGCCCAAGGAACACAACAGACAGGTCAGGGATAAAGTTGTGGAGAAGTTTAAAGTATAAAAAAAAATATCCCAATCTTTGAACATCTCACGGAGCGCTGTTCAATCCATCATCCGAAAATGGAAAGAGTACGGCACAACTGCGAACCTACCAAGATATGTCCATCCACCTGAACTGACAGGCTGGGTGAGGAGAGCATTAATCAGAGAAGCAGCCAAGACGCCCATTGTAACTCTGGAGGAGCTGCAGAGATCCTACAGCTCAGGTGGGAGAATCTATTAGTCTGCACTCCACAAGTCTGTCCTTTATGGAAAAGTGGCAAGAAGAAAGCCGTTGTTGGAAGAAAGCCATGAAAAGACCCGGTGAAAACTAACACTGTGTATGGTGGTGGCAACATCATGTTGTGGAGATGCTCTTCTTTAGCAGGGACATGGAAGCTGGTCAAAGTTGATGGGAAGATGGATGGAGCCAAATACAGAGTCTGCAAAAGACTTGAGACTGGGGCGGAGGTTCACCTTCCAACCCTAAACATACAGCCAGAGCTACAGTGGAATAAGTTCCGCCTCTATTCATCATATAAACATTACTGTACAATGAAATGCTTTATTCTTCGCATATTCCAGCTTTTGTTAGGATGCTGGGGTCAGAGCGCAGGGTCTGACATTTTTTATGGCGCCCCTGGAACAGACAGGGTTAAGGCTTCAACCACAGTAATCTGGCAGAGCTGAGGCTCGAACCACCAACCTTCTGATCAGTAACTCAGAGCGTTAATACACTGAGTCACTCCTGCCTTCCCCTCCTTTTAAGTTCAATGGTTTGGATGGTGTAGATCAAAAGGTGGTTTAGATCAAAGCATATTCATGTGTAGAAAGGTCCAGTTAAAATCCTGAGAACTGAGAATCTGGGACAAGACTTGAAAATCGCTGACCCATTCTTCTTTGCAAAATACTTCAAGCTCCGTCAGATTGGATGGAGAGCGTCTCGAAAAACATTTACTAAATCGATTTCCTTCCACTTCACAATTAGGTGCCACTTTGTGTTGGTCTGTCACATAAAATCCCAATAAAATATGTTTATGTTTGTGGTTGTAATGTGACAAAATTTGGGAAATTTCACGGGGTGTAAATAGTTTTGCAATGCACTGTAGTGTAGCTGAATGGATAAACACTTTGTGAGTTTGTGTACAGTATGTTCTTTAATCACATGAGCAGCAGAGTCTAGGAGATTTTCTTTCAGTGAATGGGCGAATGGGACGATGACTCATTGGTTTAAAGCTGAAAACACTAATCATTTACGGGAATAAAATACACACACACTCTCTCTCACACACACACACACACACACACACGCACACACACACACACACAGCAGAACTGAAATACTCCTGACTAATGGTACAGTAGGATGCCCACTTCAAACACCAGACAATCTGTCCTTTATTCGTCAGGACTAGACCGGTCCTGTCTAGTCACATCTCTTTCCTCATCTCTGTGTCTTTGGTTTATTTAAACATCTCTATTCATTACTACCAAAGCGATAAACTGCAAGGTGTGGGGAGAAAATACACAAGGTACTTTTTCATCATTACAACATTAAGTATTATCAATTTATGATGTCATTTTTACTTCTTATACATCACTGACTGAATTCCAACGTTGGCCTTTTGTACGAGGGCTGTACTATAATGAAAAAGTGGGCATAACCTTTATTTTATTAACTGACATACAGTACCAGTCAAAAGTTTGGACACACCTTCCAAGTTTCGTGATTTATTTTCTATATTCTAGAACAATACTGGAGATGTCAAAACTATGAAATAACACATGTGGAATTGGGTAATTAAGTAAATTATTTAAGTAAGTATGTTATCTTAAGACATAAAGGTCAGGATTAGCTCTTGCAAGAACAGCATTGTGTCAAGTGCATTTGTAAAACCCATTAAGTTCCATGAAGATCTTCCCAGAAAAGTAAGACCAAAACTGACCTCTGCTGCAGAGGAGAAGTTCATTTAGAGTCACCAGCCTCAGAAATCACCAATTAACAACCAGCACCTCAGATTAGAGCCGTTATGAAGCTTTACAGAGCAGAAGTAGCAGATATACATCTCAATATCAACTGTTCAAAGGAGATTATTGTGTGTTTTGGATAAACGCCTTCAGTATTGTTTTACAGTGTAGAAAGAAATAAAAATCAAGAAAGGCCATGGAATTAGACAATGTGTCCAAACTTTTGACTGGGAGTGTATTCCACCACAATGTGCAATGTGACCAACCTACGTCAGTTAATAATAATAGTAATAATGAAAAACTACGCTCACTTTTGCATTACTTTTGGTACAGACATTGTATTTGTCCTGTACAGAAACGTTTTTAACTGAAATATTAATTATTAGATGTGTATTGTTTACTGGATTCCACAAAGCAATATCCAGCTTACTTACTACTATAATCATAAGAAATAGGAATTATAAGCTAAATAACATAAAATAATAATAATAATAATAATAATAATAATACAAATAAATAAATAAATAAATAATAAGAATTATATGGTAAGTTATGTAAAAAAAACAACAATAATGATAATAATAATAGTAATAATAATAGGAGGAATTATAAGCTAAATAATGTAAAGTATGCTTTACATTACAAGTTAGGATACAGTAAGCATATGAAATAATACAAAATATTACATAATATGATTCGATATAAATAATATGATATGAATAAATAATATAATAAATTAATTAATATGATTATGAATGAATATGAATCTAATAAATAATATGAACATTAAGAATATAATAAATACTATGATTCAATATAAATAATATAATACAAATAAATACTTTGTTTATTATTAGTAGGATACAGTAAGCATATGAAATAATATGATTCTGATCAGACTAGGCCATACAGGAGCTGCTTATAAGCACTTGGAAATAAGAATCAGAAGACACTATAAACATATAAAATAATATCCATAGGCTGATATTCCATAAATTAGTTTTATTGATAGTCTTCATCGAATTAATGTCAAAAAAACTTGAAATGTGTTATGTATTTAAATACATTTTTGTACCAAAAATCATGTATTAAACTTAAGGTTTCTGTCCATTTCTCTCTTAAAACCCTTTTCTTTTACGTTCTTTATATCTCTCTCAGTTTTTCAATAAAAAGTAAAATATAACTAAACATTATGATTAAAACTTACATACACTAAACACACTAAACTTAAAATGCGTGTCTTTGCTAAGGAATACACGGCGTTGATCGTGTTGTGACCTGCGCAGCGTGAGGTGAGATAAGGTGAGGGGAGTGCGCGCACATGTGTCTTAGCGTGTCTTAACGCTACACTTCCGACCTCGGTGGTCTTTGATTAGCCTAACGCTAACTTCTCAGGATTGGAGAAAAGCGCTGTGATGTTCCCCAACTTACGTGGTAACATTTGTAACCGTTTCTCCTACAGGAATGTTATTCTGGGATAAAATGTTTTATTTTCTATCCCCTAAGGGAACAAAAACAACTTTTCTCAAATAAATGTTTTTAAGCTGATATAACTCTGGCTAGCTGTGACTAGCAAACCTGATAAACCGTTAAATTAGCCTGAGAATCTTAATCTTGCCCTAATAGGCATGTGATAAAAGCCAGTAATTAAAAAAAAAATTTAAGAAAAACATTAGGCAGACCTAAAAGGAATTAAATTATAAAATCATTGCATTTGTGTATTTTGACAATTTGTCCAATTTAAAGGCTTGAAAAAGGATCAAAACTTTCGGTTTCTCAGACTACAGCCTTCTTAAATCAAAAATAATAGCAGCAATAAACAAACAAGTAAAGCCAGTTTGACTAACACTTCACCAT
The DNA here is from genome assembly GCA_030068045.1 of Platyallabes tihoni. Lineage (NCBI taxonomy): Eukaryota > Metazoa > Chordata > Actinopteri > Siluriformes > Clariidae > Platyallabes > Platyallabes tihoni. The sequence continues at coordinate 2,613,639 of JAQQZS010000008.1, read as the reverse complement.
GGAGCATTAATATGATGTATAATCTATCCTGCCAGAATAAACACATCAATTTGGAAATCAAATTTCTGTAATGAGTTTTTTGTACTGTATTGTAATGTGAAGTTTAACAAGTTGTTTTGATCACGTTTAATGTCTTCTCAGAGAGATTTAAAGGAGACAATAGAACTTGAAAGCAATTTATTAATTAATTCATGGAATTTCCTTTGGGATCAATAGAGTATGTATCTCCATCCATCCATCTATAGAAACCTCTGTAGTCCAACTAGGGACCTGGAGGCCAATGGTGATTACCATTTATTGGCATTATTCATCCGCGCAACATTCACACGCTCTGGGCAATTTAGGCACGCCAATTAGCTTAATCTGTATGTCTTTGAACTGTGGGAGGAAATCGGAGTACCCGGAGGAAACCCTGCAAGCACGGGGAGAACATGCAAACTTCATGTACACAGACCCAGACCAGGAAAGCAGCAGGACCAGACGGCATCTCAGGTCGTATTCTCAGAGCCTGCGCAGACCAGCTAGCACCTGTGTT
>JAQQZS010000008.1:2521750-2541090 GCA_030068045.1 Platyallabes tihoni | reverse complement strand
GGGAAGCATGGAAGGAGGCGGAGACGGGGAAGCATGGAAGGAGGCGGAGACGGGGAAGCATGGAAGGAGGCGGAGACGGGGAAGCATGGAAGGAGGCGGAGACAGAGACAGACTGATGGCTGCAAGTGACACAAAGAAGAAGATGGAGACAGACAGAGACGGATACAATGAATGACAGATGGAAAAACAAACAAAAACAAAAAATAGAAAGAAAAAGCATAAAGCTATAAATCGATCAGTCCATTTTTATTTCCAAATCTTTGGAGTTTGGTGAAAAGCAAAACCAAGAAAAGTGCAGCGTTCCCTCTTATCACAAAATGTTTTTGATGCCTCACAATAATATAAATGAAGTTTAACAATATCTCTGTGTGTGTGTGTGTGTGTGTGTGTGTGTGTGTGTGTTTTCAGTCAGCAGGACCTGTACCGTATTCTGAAGGCGTACACCGTGTATCGGCCGGAGGAAGGCTACTGTCAAGCTCAGGCTCCTGTGGCTGCGGTCCTGCTGATGCACATGCCAGCAGAGGTGTGTGCTCGCACCTGTGTGTGTATGTGTGTGTGTGCATGCACTCGTGTGTTTGCTTGCTTCTTAAAACCTTCCTTCCGTCCCCCTAGATTTTATCTGCTAACTCGAAAACAACCCAAAATTACTGAGCACTCGTGTTTATTTTCGTGTCAGTTCTGCACCTCAGTTTTGACCTGCGAGTGTGTGCTGATCCCCCCCACCCCCGTGTGTGTATAGATAACAACAATAACGATTCTTATTTTAAAAGCAAGTGTCCATGAGCCACGACATCATACTTCATTAACGATCGATCTAAGTGGTTCACTACGGTGCAGACGTTCCCACAAAGTATCAGTTCTGCATTACGAATGGGGACAGGAAGCCAGTCACTGTAGATGGCGTTCACAGCAGATAATCACAGATAATGTTATCTCAGAGCAATTATCAGACTGGTGTAACAAAGAGTTTTGTTTTGTTTTTGTTTGTGTTTTTTTATTTTATTTTATTTATTGTCACAGCAAGCGTTTTGGTGTCTGGTGCAGATTTGTGAGAAATACCTCCCCGGGTACTACAGCGCCGGACTGGTGAGGATGTGTGCCGACATTCAGTCATACTGGTAACGTTAGAAAGCATTACTATACAAATAAAGTGTTTTTTTTTTTTTTGTTTTGTTTTTGTTTTTGTTTTTTTTATCCGTTCTTCCAGGAAGCAATCCAGCTTGATGGAGAGATTTTCTTCTCCCTGTTGAGGCGGGTCTGCCCCATGGCCTACCGCCATCTGAAGAAGTTTAAGATCGACCCCATCCTCTACATGACCGAGTGGTTTATGTGCATCTTCTCACGGACGCTACCCTGGTCCTGCGTCCTCCGTGTCTGGGACATGTTCTTCTGCGAAGGTAATAAAGGAATGCCATAGGCCATGGCTTTTCTATTTTTCTGAACATTTATTGTTGGCTCAGAAGTTAAGCCACTGGGGTACTGGGGTACTGGGGGGGGGGGGGGAGTTTAACGCCCAAGCTGTTGCGCTTTTCTTCTTCACTGTCACATATACGAGTTATGAAGGCTCTTTTTGTAGACCGGACACCTGATCGCTCGTTTTTCTGAATCATTAGCCTGGGGTTCACTTCCATTAAAACGCACTATACTCGACGTTCCTTGTGGAGTAACATGATCGGGTCAGGTTATTTCCTGTTGTTAATCCCTGTGTAAATCCAGAAGGGAAAAAAGTTATCATGGTTACTGATGTTCAAAACCAGTTCTTCACATTACTAGAAATGGATCGGTGTGATGACCTCATCCTTTGTTGTAAATGCAAAACCATGATTATGAGCCTGATTATGATTAGGGTTGGGTACCGGAAACCCGGTGTGAATATGGCACGAATCAGACGAATCAGAGAGCAGATTTCGGTGCCTCACTTCGTTGCCATCGCACATGAAAGATGATTGCAAGTTTTTCTCAGTCTGTAAAAGTTGGATTTGTATTTAATACAAATCCAACTGATGTTTGTAGTAATGCGAGTGTGCTTGTCATTTTTTTACGTTCCGGCTTAAAACTCTGGAAATGAGAGCATTCGCGTGGATGAAGGGATGAAGTGTTATTAACAGTGTGCGGACATCAGCTCGTCGTGTGTGTTCCCGGCCCCAGTCAGACCAACAATAGCCAAGTCAGGAGAGGTCTCGTATTTTGTCAGATAAGGCAAAAGAATTGCTGAAATTTGTCACTGGTGCTGAATTATTGTATTTATGTTAGGTAGTATATAAGTTGTTTGGTTTGTATCTACTTGTTTGAATTCTTTTCTTTTCTTTTCTTTTCTTTTTTTCTTCCAAATAAAGAATTGTTCTTTAATGTTATGCAGCATTTATTTTTATTTTATTTATTTATTTTTTTTAAGTATGGGTTTAGGCACCGGGTTAGACATACTGTTTAAAAGTATCCAGTTGGCATCGTAAAAAAACACGAGTGATACACAACCCTTATTATGGTTGAGATTTGGATTATAGTGTTTAAAAAATTGGGCTTGCTTAAATTAAATCCTAATGTGGCATGCTGCAGGGTCAACATGTTAGTATCAGATGTTCATTAAACGTCAGAAACTCATGTCGTGTTATTTTGAGTGATCACAGCATCGTTAAGGAAGCTTTCTAAGTTTACTAAGAGTGTGTGTGTGTGTGTGTGTGTGTGCGCGCGCAGGGGTGAAGATAGTGTTCCGTGTGGGTCTGGTCTTACTGAAGCAGATGCTGGGTTCTGTGGATAAACTTCGAGAGCTGCAAGGAATGTACGAGACCATGGAGCGCCTGAGGAACATCTCGCCAGACAGCATCAAAGAGGACATACTGGTTCACGAGGTGTCTACACATATATACACACACACACACACACACACACACTCAGACAGGGCATTCGGGAACATTCCTGATCAAATTGGTGATTTATTTTCCTTGAAATCCCTGGTGAAACTACTAAATTGTTTACAGGAATATGATGATGTAATCGTTTTTTTTCTTGGGTTTTTTTTTTTTTTTTTTTGGTCCATTCAAACAAACTCCATTTCAGCTGGAATACTTTGCATTTGTTTTTTGATATCTGTACTTTACTACAGAATATAGGCTTTTTGGATTTGTGTGTGTGTGTGACCAAAAGTTCTTCCTCTCTGTTCCTCCACCAGGTGACTGTTGTCCCTGTGACGGAGGCTTTGATCGAGAGGGAGTGCACCGTGCAGGTGAAGAAGTGGCGCGAGTCTCGCGGCCCCCTGACGCACCAGCCGTGTCGCAGGCTCTACGGCACACGAGACATCCATGAGCAGAAGCGCCGCGCCGCCGCCATCAGCTCTGGGGGGAGTCTGTCGTTCCTGGGCAGCTCCATGTCCGCCCCGCCCCCCGGCCCCCTGCGCTCCTCCTCCAGCCTCCTCTCTCTCCCCGGCTTCCGGAAATCCAAACTTCCATTCTCTCACGGTAAAAAAAGCTCTTTTTCCGGTCCTGTCGGCCTAGAACCGCAGGTGTTTGGAGGTGGGACTCCTATAATGATAACGATGTCATCTGGACCGACACGCCCTCTTGTTTCTGCAGTGGTTCCTCCCACTGGTGGTGCAGGAGGACACAAGCCTAGTCCTTTAGCGACGAAACCTCCAACACCCCCGAAATCTCCAACGGCAGACGCCAACACAGCAAAGAAACCTGCACTAGAACCAACGTCAGCGCCGAAATCTGGTCCAGAACCGCTAGCAGAACCAAAATCCAAACCAGAACCAATAACGGCACCGAAATCTGATCCGGAACCGTCAACAACACCGAAATCTGATCCGGAACCAACATCGGCGGCGAAATCCGAACCAGAACCAACAGTGCCATCTAAATCAGAATCAACATCCGCACCGGCTTTAGCGCTGAAACCCAGCACGGAATCCGCACACCCCCCGATCCCAAACCAACTCCAGCCCCCCAGGGTTGTCTCGGAGCAAGTGACGCCGGCGATCCCGTCTCCCACCGCCAACAACATGCCCCTGCCGCCCTGTGAGGACGAGGGCAAGAAGAAGAAGAAGGGCAAGGAGGACAAGAAGGGCAAGGAGGACAAGGAGGACAAGAAGGGCAAGGAGGACAAGAAGAGCAAGGAGGACAAGAAGAAAGAGAAGGAGGAGGAGAAGCAGAAGGTGCGAGAGAAAAAGGAACGAGACAAGGCGGAGAAAGAGAAAGCGAAGAAGGAGAAGGAGCGGGCCGAGAAGGACAAGAAAAAGGAGAAAGGGGGTAAAAAGAAGGACAAACCCGCGAGCGCCGAGGCGGAGGAGCAGAACGGAGCCGCGGCCGCCAAAAACATGGCCTAGTTTTTCTGAACAAAGGAGACAAATAGAGCACAAAGGAGGACGGGCTAACTGGAAAATAGATCTTTACAGTCACGTCCATTAGAAGAGATATTACACACACACACACACACACACACACACACACACACAGAGTCTGTAAATAGATCAATAGGTCATTATTTAGTAATTCATCCCACTTTAAAACATTTATCTGCTCCCTCTCAGTCAGGCTCAGTAATAGAGCTCGCCCTCGTCGTAGACTAACCAAGGAACCCGTATTTATTAACATGTCGTCTGTTAGCGTGTGCTCATGCGTGTTTACGTGTTTGTGTCGTAGTCTAGCGGCGCTGTCCAGTGTTTCTGACTTCCGACCTGTAGGAGGCGCTCTTGCTGCCATCCTTCAGGGAGAAACTGGATAGAAAAAAAATAAATATATATATATATATATATGTTCCGGGTAGAACAGACTGAACTAAAAGGCGGTGGTTTGTTAGAAACGGTACCGCGGCCCGAACGGTGGGACGACTGATGCTCTCCTCCCATCTTAAGAGTGATTACAGCCTTGCGCGTGATTTCTGTTTCAGCTTGTGTGTCTCGCTTTGCATTGTAGATGAGTCTAAGGCTGTGAGATATGACTAAATAAACAAAGAAATAAATTCGGTGATGCTTTGATCGAATGTCTGCAAAAACAAGGAAACGAAAAAAGGTTTTAAAGACAAAGTACAAAATGTTATCAGGAAACTATTGGCTTCCAGTTATCGTGATGATAAATTTAAAAAATCACATAATAGTGTGTAGTGAAATTATTATTATTATTATATCAGCATCACTCAGCCCTAGACATTATAGCCCTTACATTCATAAATGCTTTCCCTTCCTTTTTTTTTTTTTATCATCTGTTGCTTATTTTCATTTATCATTCCTTTCTCTCTCTCTCTCTCATGCTCACTTTCTCTCTCTTTTTCTTCTCCTCGCCTCTCTCGAGTTAACCCTGATCATATACCCCCCCCCCCCCCCTTGTTTAAATGTGAACTGGAATTATTATTATTATTACTTGGCAGACGGCAGAGTAAAATGAAAATGGTGCATGATTGTGCGACACGAATACAAAATGTTAACTTATCGGGGAGAATGAAAGAAAAGTCTGAACTTTACCTGCGTGGACTTTGAGTTCAGACTCGTATTTATTTGTTCGTCAATGAAGGATTTAGTCTGTTTGCACTGAACCCTCTGTTATTTTTTTATTTTTTTTTTTTAGGTTGTTTGTTTGTTTGTCTTGAAAGCACCACTAATATTTGATTCTCGTCGTTCTTTCCGATGTTAACGAATGACGTTCAGTAGCATTAACGTCCGAGCTCGGCACCTTCAGGGCTCGAGTTGCATCGATGTACAGTTTGTTAATTTAACCAGATGAGCAGTTATATTGTGTATTATTCATGTTCTTCATCCTGTTTTAGAGAGTGCGTTATTGTTAGTTTATTATTTTTGTTTTTTTTTCTATGCAAGAATCCAGAGGTCTGCGTGACTGGAAGTGAAATTAATTTTTAGAGGAAAGCCGAGGATATATTTTAGTAATTTCTTTTGTCTGTGTGTGTGTTTTGTTTTTTATTTTGTTTTATTGTCGCACATTTTCTTTCCCAACATTTCGGAGAATGAAACCAAGCAGACGCATTTTAATTTTTATTTTTTAACTCGGATATGACAGTATTTAGTGCCTGCAAATGCTGGTTTTCTTTCTCACGCTTTACATGAACAGACTTCCTGACATTCAGCAGAAATGTTTGCTACAAGGCTAACACGAGTAACGAGAGATCTAACGAGAGAAATCCTGTGAAGATTTGCGTGAAAATTTCACACGCTGTTCGTAATTTCATTCTTTAATAAACAATGTTGTAAAGACAGTCCTTTCAAGTTTTTCTTTTCTTTTTTTTTTTTTTTTTAAATGATATATTGTTATGAAAAGTAGATTTCTGAGGCGGGGCTTACGGAGCGAATCAAACTGTGCAGTGTTTAGTGTGTTTGAATGGACCCCTGGTGAGTCACAGAGGTGAGAAAATGATTCGACTTTGAATCGACTCGGACAAGCTGTTCATCGTTTAGTTTTTTGTTTTTTTATGTATGAGCTGCTAAACCCATCCAAAGCACAGCTGTAGCGCTACCTTGTGTAAAACCTTCTGTTCTCTACAGATCTGGACCGACAAAGAAACCCCACATTTCAAACACAAATGTTTTTAAATAATTCCTTTGCTGGAGATGAATAAACAATTATATTGTTATATACAAGCCATTATATCGGTTTTGCTCTAAAACAGAATACTGTGTAGAAAAAAAACAGACCGTAAACAAGACATTTAAAGCAGATGATCGTCCGTTGCGTGTCAAGTCAGCTTTGAAGCAAACACTTCCTGCCTGTTTGACCAGTTCAGATTTCATCTTTATCTATTTCTTTAAGATTGTTTGTTTGTTTGTTTGTTTTGTGCATGTGTGTTACACCCCATTTCTCAGCGTACTTTTTTATTTTATTTTATTATTTTTAGGATTACTATTTAATTTGGGTTTGGAGGTTTGAGCCAGTACTGTAGAACTATACAATGATACAATGGGTGGTGTTCCCCGCCCACAATTCCCCCCCCCCCCCCCCCTTGCATTGATGAACCACTGGAACATTTCAGTGTACAGACATTTCTAAACCAACTCCTCCTGAGGCGCTCCGCGGAATTACACACACACAAAAAAGAAAAAACTGAACAGCACTTTGGAAACCGGACTGTACCGTCAGGAGACTCAGAGCATCGACGTGATGACACGCGACTTGTCGACGTGATGACACGCGACATGCAGGATGATGTGGCGTTTTTGTTTTTTATTTTATTTTTTTCCCCCTGCTTGTGGTCTTGTTCTGTGTTGCTGTGTGTCCTTCCTCACCTCTAGGTGGTGCTGTGCTTTGTCTATTCATTCTAAAAAGGTAGCCCCGGGTAACTTTGGCCCAGACTGGGCTTTATAACTCGCCCTGGTTTGTGGTCCTTCTCTACTCCTTGGTGTCGTAGCGACATTTCTGAAGTTTGTATCAGGTGATGTCGAAGATGAGCGTTGGCCTTAGGAGCACAATTGACCCACAAGGTAGTGCTACAGACAAAGAACAACTAACAGACCTGCTCAAGTGTAAAAAAAGATGCGCAACCGAGACTATGGGGGGGGGGGGATTTGTGTCTATGCAAACCCGAAAACCCCCAAACTGACTTCTATGAAGCAAGCACATGCTTTCATTGTTTTTCTTAAAGGAAAAAAAACGTGTGCCATGTCTGGTCCGGCCACTAGAGGGTGCAGAGGAACAGACTAAACTTCAGAAATGGTACTTTCCTTAGAATTGTCTGGGGTTGGTGATTATTTTGTGACTGAATATGCAAAAACAAACAAAAATAATCATTATGCAGTTTTAAACCTCTTCAGTATCTCCAAGCGGTCTGGTATATGATTGTTGGGGTTGAATAAATTCAGAGTCAGTGCATTTCAGAGGCTTTACAATGTGTTGTTATTTACATATTTATCTGATGTCATGTCTTATTTTTAGTTTTTTTTTTTTTTTTTTCATCTCGTTACAAGAACCGGCAACTCTTTGTAAGAAACGCCCCCTGGTTACCGTTGGTTTAAGACTGAAATGTGGAACTTTTGTAATAATAATTTTTAAAAAGCCACACACAGTGTTAGTGGTCACGTGACCCTGTAGATGATTAGAGGAGTCCACCACCGTTACAGCGCCTTCCTGGTGTCTAAGCACTGGTTTTGTTTTACTGAGAAAAAGAATTCTATTTGTTAATGTTAAATGTTTCCAGAATAGTCAATGTCCCAATGTTACTCTCTTGTATTTGCAAGGATCTTTTAAGCACTCTGTATCGCAAATATAGCGTATTAACAATAAATACTACTGACTTTTGTTTCGCACAAGTGAGACTTATGTCCCTTATGTTTCACACTTTAAGTGGTCTGTTTATTAGAACCTTCCAAATAAACTACCTTTAGAGAACAAAAGTACTTAAACTGCATTCTGAATGTGGCAAAGATTATCTGGTCCACCCTCCTTCTTTGAGGCATCTCCAATCTAACACCAGAAACACTGGGATTAATAAATGTGTACATGTGTATATTTATCCTGAATGTTGTATTAATCAGCACATGCCTGGTGTTCACACCTAAAATGTTAAAGAACAACAACAAAAAAAAACCTAGCAAGAACTGAAACAGGTTTACATGGCTGATCGGAAATTCACTCCCTCACTCAGTGTTTCTTGGTTCTTTTGTTTGTTTAAAGTTGTTTTTTTTTTTTTTTTACCTTTTCTTTTATCATCTTTTTTTCTAATCAACTAGTCTTCTTTAAAATCACCTTGTCATGTTTTTTTTTTATTTTTTTTTTTTATACCAAGCCTTGAAAATAGAATTAAGTCATAGCTCATCATTCCTTAACTACAGAAAAGGAAAATGTACACAGTGTATTTAATAAATCATTGCGATAACAATGATGATAATTGTGATGAATAATAAACCGTAATATATTAAATCCTGAAAGGTGTGCGTTTCTGTTTTTGACTTTAAAAAAAAAAAAAAAAAAAAGATTATTGGGATGGCTTTCTCCGAAGATGGCAGAGTTTACTTTTTTTGTTTGTTTTTATGTAACTGTATTTCCTGTTTTTAATTCCATTTTTACTTTACTCATGTTAGATGCCATTTCAGAGTCTCTGTATTAAATGTTCAGGCAGTTAAATAGATTATTGATGGACAAAGTGTAAAATTAAGTATTTGTCTTTTTTAAAAGTTAATTTAAATAAATTCTACAGCCTGATTGCGGGCTAATTTTTTACTCACTCGTAGTTTCATCACTTAAACTTTGGGGAAATTTCCACAAACTTCCCAAAATTCTTTGACAGATTCTCTTGCCATTAAAATTCAGTTCAGTTCAATTTCCTATGGGATTCTGGCACATACATTCACTCATACTTTCTCATTGTTCTTTTTGCTACGACTTTAGCGCTGTTTAGGATTATTTTACTGACTTGAGGTGCTGCTTGAGCACTTGTAGATACTCCTCATCCTCATGATCCTATTTATATTCTTTCCAGCAAAATTGCCCTCAGATCATGATCCTGCCGCCACCACCATGCTTCACAGATGCGATACCATAAACAATTTGTTTCATTTGGCGAGAAAACACATTTCCAAATAGCACATGAGCACCTACAGAGTTTACTCAGACTACTTCTTATACTGGTCTCGTGGATGAACGTACCTGTTTGGTATATGTTTTTTCTCCGAATGCTTCATTAGTTCCTTTGTTGTCTTGGACGTCAGTTCATTTGTGCCTCTACCGTTACAGACAACTTTCATTCAGTTGGTATGAAACGCATCCGAGAGAGAAACCACACTTGATCCAAATTAAATTAACACAACCTCTGATGCTAAAAAAAAAAGTAGATGTAATATATTTGCCAAAAACAAATTGTATCATAAGACTTGCATTATCATAGAACTTGCATTAAATATCTTAAGCATATTACATTCTTCAATTTCAGCCTCAGCTGTGTTTATGAAAACAATAGTTTAACTTAAGAGATGCTTTTTAAGTAGAGTTTATGAAATGTTCAGTTGCCAGGACCAAATAAATGCATCTTCAGTTTATTAGTGCGTAAAATCTTTGGTAAAGTTTGTATTGAAGCTAAACTAAGCAGCTGCTGTTAGACTTTGGGCTGCTCCTGTCGAGAGGTCGCCACATCTGATCTGCACGCAATTTGGCACAGGGTTTTTTAGTTTGTTTGTTTGTTTTTTGCCCCATCCAGTGGCTGGAATTTGAACACTGGATGGGAATCGAACCCAAGCCTTCAGCAAGGTATGTGAGAAACCTACCACTGAGCCACCAATGCAGTGTTGAGAGCATTTGATTGGATGCAAGTTAGATGAGTTCAGGATGAGTCGTTCATAAAATGCTTGAAATGATGAAAAGTACAATTTAAGTAAGATATAAATCCGTAAACTGTGAGTTTGGATCTGAATCAAACCGTACTCTAGTTATATGATGGAATGAAGTGTAATGTTCGATTCTTTTTTCTCTTATACAGTACATATCCTGATCTCTGGTCTTATAAATCTGAATAGCTGATTCTTATTATTTATTGTGTTTGATACATACTCCTGCTAATTTAGAAACCAGCTAACCAACTTTTCTCTTTATTCATTTATTCATTCACTCTCTCTCTCTTTCTGTGGACTCAGGATGGACAGACGCAGAAGTACGAAATATAAGGTCGCTTTATTCACAGTTTCTCTCTTTTTATTGCTTACAGAGGTGTTGGTGACAGAGAAAAAGCATGAGGGCAAGGAGGCATTGGAAAAGACGAGGGGAGAGAGGGAGAGAAGAAGGGAATGGTTTCTTTCTGTCGCCTCTCTCCACTCCTCTACTGTCTTGACTGTCTGACTCTTCTTTCTCTTTCTCTCCATCGCTCCAGCTGTCCCAATCTTTTATTTTTTTTCCGCATTTGGACGCTTCTCATTCTTTTCTGGTTTGAGTGAAGGGAAAACAAGATGGCCGACACTGGGTTCTGGACTTTTCTATTGTAGAAGGAAATCCCTCCATTTTATTTTCTCTTGCCCATTCGAAGAAAAAAAGAAAAGAAAAAGAACGAGCGATGTAAACAATTCAGCTGTTGCAGCTAGAGAAAAGAGGTGCGAAAGAAAAGGAAGTAAAGAAAGGAAGAAGAGTGACAGGGAAAGAAAGATCAAGACGATGGTCAAATAAGGTTTTATTGCAATGAACCCCTCCCTTTTTTTCCCCCACGGACAGACGCCACAGACACTGATTTCCTGCGCCGGCGTGTTTTTTTACGAGACGAGTCTTTCGGAGGAGTGCGTGGAAGTGACGAAGTGCTCGAGAGTAACAAAAAAGAAGGAAGCGAGAAAAGGAGGAAGAAAGGACGGGCTGGCAGGGCGGGGCGGTTGTGAGGGACGCGCGTTCATCTCTTCTTTACTTTTACTTCGGCTCTTACTCTTCCTTCTCCTCGCCGTGTGTGATGACGTAGCAGATGTTCTTGTAGTCAACGTTTCCAGCCACATCTGGGGGGAAGGCGGCAAACAGGTTCTTCATCTGAAAGAGACACACACAACGAAATTGTTGTTTTTTCAAATAGAGAGGGAGTGTAAAACAAAAGAGATCATCATGATTTAATTTTTTTTCCGATTCCTTAAATTATGATGTGATTTTTATCCCTTTATTGTTATGTTTAATGTTACTAAACATCTGTTCTAATTTCCATTAAATCAGACTGTTCTTCTTCAAGTTAAAAGTTAATTACAATAACAATAACAATCCAACGGACGGTGTGCGCGCGTCTAGAGAATATGTTGTATAAAACGTTGCGCTGTAATCTAGTGGTGGGATGTCAGGTGGTGTCCTGCGCTCACCTCCTCTGCGGAGAACCTGTCGCACTGAGTGGTCAGAAGCTCCTCCAGGCTGCACAGAGAGAATAAATGTTATCTCTTACAGTCTAATTCATCTGTGTGATTTACACAATCAAGGTTACACATTAAAAACACGACGTAAGTGTTGTACTTACAATTGCTTCTTAATGGTTCCTGTGGCCTCGGGGTCCAGGACCTTGAAAGCGGACACAATGACGTCCTCGGGATCAGCGCCTGGACACACCGGACAAAGCCGTGTTCATTGGATTACACTGACCGGTGTAGGTGTGTGTTCTGTTTACTGAGTGTGTGTACAGGTGTCAAAGGGTGCGTGTTTGTGTGCGAGTCTCACCCTTCAGCTTCTCTCCGAACATGGTCAGGAAGACGGTGAAGTTGATGGGGCCAGGAGCCTCCTTGATCATGGCCTCCAGCTCCTCATTCTTCACATTAAGCTGACCTGCACACAGAGAGAGAGAGAGAGACAGAGTTAAGGACGGTCATTAATAAACACTGGAAAGAGGGAGAGACAGTAATTAATAAAGACCGCAGGGAGAGACAGAGACGGATGACGAGAGATGGAGACAGTCATTATAAACAATATACTAGAGAGAGAGAGAGAGAGAGAGAGAGAGGAGAGTCATTAATAAAAACTGCAGGGAAAGAGTGAGAGAGACAGAGACAGTTATTAATAAACACTCGGGAGAGAGACGGACAGTCATTAATAAAGACTGCAGAGGGAGAGAGACAGACAGACTCATCTCACTGTGTTTGTCATCTCCTTGCATAGGCTTAATCTATGCCTTCATCTTTCTGTCTGTCTGTCTGCCCGTCTATCTGCTTATCTGCAATCTGTCTGTCTCTCTATATCTGTCTGGATTTCTACCAGTCAGGTGTTTTATTTTTTTTTTTTTTTTTTTAGATTAGTCTACGGCTTATTTGTCTATATATCTAGCTATATATCTGTCTGTCTCCCTAAAGTCTGTCTATAGTAGATTTTGTCTGTCTGTCTATCGGCTTATCTGCCTTCTTGTCTATGTCTGTCTGTCTCCCTCTTCATCCACTCGTCTATCTCATTCAGGTCACCTCCGTGTTCAGTTCTTACCCATTGAGGCCAACACGTCCCTCAGGTCATCCTTGCTGATGATCCCGTCTCTGTTCTGGTCGATGATTGTGAAAGCCTGGCGAAATAACAGGAGACATGTTTTGATTATTTTTCTCTCTGGTCAGTGATTTGACATCACGTCAAAAAAAAAAAAAAAATGTGTGAGTGCACTTAAATCCGTCAGTGTGTGTCGAGTGTGTTTTTGAACATTGTCTTCTCAGAAGATGGCAGAGTTAACTTTTTTTTTCTTCTTCTTCAAAAATGTGATGTTTTTATGTAACAGTGATTTGACATCAAAAAAATATATATATATATGTTTGAGTGCATTTAAGTCCGTCAGTGTGTGTCGAGTGTGTTTTTGAACATCGCCCCTTCTGTCCTGCTTATGTCCTTTTAGGATCTCCTGAAATCCAAGAAGACCCTCAGGACCTCTGAAAACAGCTGCACACCCCTTCCACCCTTCCTTCGCCTCCTTCACACACACACACACACACACACACACACACACTCCCTTCGGTTTCTCCGTCAGCGCAATAAGGAACATAAGATCCTAAAGTAATGCCAGGAATCTCCACAGTAATGGTGGTATCGCTTACACACACACACACACACACACACACACAAAATGAGTTTTTACAGTCTTAAAACTAAAATACACCACACACAAATTCAGTAAATTCATAATTCAAAATGTCCATTATTTCGACAACTAGCTTGAAGATGACGGAATATTAACCTTTTCCTCAGAAATGTTCATAAAATTTGACAAAATATTAAGATTAATATTACTAGAATAAAATTTACGCTTGAGTTTACACAGAAAAACACCGACTACACGTCCACTAGTTAGCATTCAATGCTAAGTTTAATTACAGTATCATTTGAATCTTGTTAAATTTACATTTTTTCAGTAAATTAGCAACAAATCTGAGGTAAATGTTACCGTTTCTGACATTTCTGTCTTTTTTCCGTAGTGTTTAAAGAGCTACCTTCTTTGCTAGCTACGTAATCAACATCAAACGTTAGCTAGCTACAGCTACACAATTGAGATTTACTGTATGCTAATTCATTTACTGAATTTGTTCTGTCTCATTTTTGCTTTCACTGTCTTTTCACTGTGTGTGTGTGTGTGTGTGTGTGTGTGTGTGTTGATAAAAAATGCTAGCTCAGTCTTAGCCAGATAGCTTTGGAATGACATCTCGATTTTTTTTTTTTTAACAAACTAAATATCTGAAAGTGTGTGTGTGTGTGTGTGTGTGTGTGTGTCTTTGCTACTTGAAGAACAGCTGAGCGTCAGAAAAGGATCGAAAAAATTTCTACAAATGACATTCCAGCATTTATTAACATTAGAGGGAGAGTCATTTGATCTGCTCGGTGTGTGTGTGTGTGTGTGTGAAGTCATAATTCTTCCCTTATTAATTCTTCCCCAACACCCCAGTGAAGGAGGCGGCTAAAGATAGACACGGCTCGTCTTTCCTTTTCAAGAGACACTTACTCTGACACACAGGTGGCAGGTGGCTAATTCATGAATTAACATACTTCGGCTCATCCATTCACTAAACGATAAACTAAATTCAGGAGCATCCTTGTCGAAGGTCATGTTTAACGTAAGTTAATGTGTGTGTGTGTGTGTGTGTATGTGTGCGCACCTCTTTGTACTCCTGGATCTGGCTCTGCTCGAACATAGAGAACACGTTGGAGGATCCCTCTCCTCCTCCTGCCCTCCTCTTGGCCTTCTTGGGTGCCTGTGTGTGCACGGGTCTCAGGTTTAATACAGAACTCACACATACACACACCGCATGCTTCCTATATTTCTCATAAGGAAACACCAACCATTAACTTGACAGATATTCATCATTAGCTACACGCCTTTCCTTCCCTCTGCTCATTCTCAAATGCGAATCCAACTTGCTTATCAAGTCCCCTAAACCTTCTAAGAGAAAATATTTCAAAGCCTAAATGTCATGCTAAATAATTATCCAGTACTTAAGGAAGATTTACAGAAAGATCTAAAGTAAAAATCCAAAGTTGTCCAGACAACGCCTACAGCTGCTCACTCTTTAAAACCTACAAGTCCTCGGTAAAAGTGTACAGGTACTGATGTTTCCTCAAAGGTACACTAATGGTCCCAATGGTCCAATTATGCACCTTAAGTGAGTTTCAACTTACTACGTCTTTGTTGCTAGAGTCGCTTGTAGTTAATGGAACCAAGAACAAGGGTTTGTTCCCTTAAAGATAGAGTTTAGTACCCCAGTACTCCAGGTTTAGGGTCATTTAGTGAAACAGCAAATTTCTAGTAGTAGTTTTTAGCTAATAGTAGTAGTAGTAGTAGTAGTACAAACATGGAATGTTTTTAAAAATGGCAGAAATTTTTTGTCATTATCGTTCAGGGAAAATTTGAATGAACGCTACCACACAAGTAATACCTTAAAACGTCTTACAAATGGAAAACTTAAACCATTCTATACATTGTCACATGAGACTCCTTTTACCATTTTCTAAAACTATATAATTTTAATGAGAATTTATTAAATAAAAAAAACAAAACAAACAAAAAGAAAACAATAATTTCTAAACCAAAGAATATTCCCAGTTTTCCGAAGCGTATGTCCACATGTAAGAAAGAATCCACGATCCGAACAAAAAGCGTAGGATGCTTCCAAGCCTTTTCTTACTCACCATTTAGAGACGGTGTGTATGTGAAGTTTAAGAAGCTCAAAGAAGAGAAGACTGTGATGCCGCGTCTGGGCCTCGACCCCCAGGGGGCTTATATACCTCCCAGTGTCCTCTAATTTTAGGCCTGTCCTTAAGTTTGGCTTGAGGCTGAGAAGATGGACTGAACGGATGGAGGGATAAGATTTTGGGGGAAGGGGCGATGAAGGGACAGAAGTAGGGATGCTATCGCCTTACGCACTTTCAGAAATAGCCACCAGTCTTGGAATGGGGACCGAATCCGATACTCTGATACAAAGTGGACTAATATGGCCATGACAGAAATGACCCCGCGTCCCTGTCCGACCGTGCGTCCGCCCGTCCCTCCTCCTTCAGACCCAGCCCTTCTTTCACTTCTCTGTCAGTGTAATCCCTCGCCTGTATTTTCACACACTGAAAGTGCTGTGAGCTGCATTAATCTATCTATATATAACTAAATAAATATACATTAAATTCTCAAATATGGACGTATTTTAGGGAAAGCATATAAAGAGATAAAGGGTAGTAAATACACACTTTGCACCCTGTTAATAAAATGCTGTTAATTAAATTTTAATATATAGCCAAGCAAAAAATGGAGAAGTGTTAGTTATTAAATATTAATTGAATTACGGAATGTTATAAATACCAAATTTATTGGAGTGATCTGGATCTAGGAACATCTTTAGTTCTCATATTAGACCCGCATTTATGTTTTACAGTAATACTAGCGCTGCCTTTTTAGCGAGTCATTTATCTTTTCGTTTAATGGGTTTAATTTTTAATAAAACACTAAATTTAAGATACATATGTGGAAAATGTTTCCCAAGCTGTCCAGTTGCTTACGTTGAATTTCTTGGTTAATTACATGTGTATAGTTTACACCTACAAGATTTCACATTTTTCTGTTGGAGCAAGATCTTTATATTTAACCTTTTTTTGCTTCATTCTGCCCCAAACTATTTTGAGTAAAACTGTGGACTGATAAAGCAGATTGAATTTTCTGAATTAAAATAATAGATAGTCAATTCTTTCTTAAATGGAAATTAAATGTAAAAGAATAGAGTTAAGACTCGTGCGGTAATACATAAAATGTAATAATCAGGCAACATTTAAATAAATCTAATTATAGCTGAATGTGATGACAGTATTGAGGATTATTATTATTATTATTATTATCATCTCATATCTTATCACTTCTTTCTTTAATAAAGATATGATTTAATTTAAATTTCAACTGACACTTCAGGAGAGGGGGGGGGGATAAAGGTGCAAGCCAAACCAGGACTTGTGATGAAATTTCTGGAAACCAGATTGACATTTACAGGATCAAAGTAAGCAAGCACAGTATGGTGATGAGACTCTTAGCTGCAATAAAATATTTGAATGGCGCAAATGTCCATGAATGGCAATCCCCTCCGAAGTGGCTCGGAGCCCACTGCAGTCGTTCCTGTGAACATTCAGTGAGTGGAACGCCTGATCCATGAAAATCAATGGATAACTTGTCGCCAACGTGTGGAAGAGACGCATCTGTCTGTGGGAACTGTACACACAATCACAATCAAAAACCACTTGCATATTACAGGAACTCGGCTGGGAGTTCTGACCTCACTCCAAGACATTTCCAAATGTTTGGGCAATTAAAGAAGTTCCTGGGAGGCCAGCTGTTTCAGACGTCAGTCCAATCATGACTCTGGCGTACTGAGAAAACTTTTTATCTTGATGGTACCCAAGCACTAGTGAAATTCTGAAATACGTGTATTAGTGTAGCAGGTGAATGTATAAAGAAACAAAGGGAGTTTTTACTCTCAGAACTGTGTCTCATAACTGCGACTATCAATTGTCCCGGTTTTACTTGAATGGTCCTCATAAATAATGAATAACAGAGAATATTCTGGTAAATTTGCAACACACAAACACAAATCCAAATGTGTGTCAAATGGTGCCAAAGGTCTTCAAAAGGTCTTTCTGTACTACTTCATGGTTAACTTTTTTCTCATTTTATTAGTTTTTTAATAATAAAGCCCAGTTGTCAATTAAATAATTTGCATTCTGTTAATATTTATCACCTGAAATTTGAAAATTTAAATTTATCATTTTAAGTTGATTGGCCTCGTGCCCGAAAGTCTCCTGGGATAGGCTCCAGGTCCCCCGCGACCCTGATCAAGGATAAAGCGGTATAGAAGATGAATGAATGAATGAATGAATGAATGAATGAAAATAATTTTATAAGCACAGATGGCGACCTACTCTTTGGAGAAAATGCCTGTATGTAGTGCCACTTCTTAAGTGTGTCCCCAATCAAAAATAGGTTTAACGTCCTTCCCAGTATAGAGACACAGACGAAGATCCCTCCTATGGCTGTGTCCATATTCAGGGTCTCCTCTCTCTCTCTCTCTCTCTCTCCCTCTGTCTCTCCTAGCGTGAAAGTTGATCTGTGGTAGTGGTAGTAGTGCAGCTAGCTGCAGCTGTGTGTGCCAGTGAGGATTAGCTGAGACAAACGAATGAAGGATATCAAGGAGAGATTTTGGCGACTACAGGAGTTCCTCAAGGGTGTGTTGTGGGGGTTTTATAGTTGTGTGTTCAGGCCTTTGGGAAGCAGCTGAGAGGCACCAAATATAGCTAAACAAACTTCTTTCTTCTGACTTTCTCATTAATAGCATTCACATTAGCACAGACCACCCTTGTCTTCATTTCAGTGTAGATCAGTAAAAAATTTCATGAGGCACAAATTTCTCTCTCATAATTTTCCTTACAGCTGAACGTACTGTACAGTGGAATGTAAGGAACTCAAGGATTTTTTTTCCTCAGATAAAAGCATTTTTATTAAACACTTTTAAAATTGTTTTTATTCATGACATGGTGCTTTTGTGTCTGGAGAAAGTTTTCAGTTTTGCTCTTCCAAATAAGCCACCTGTCTCACACTTCCTGTGACCTCTGACCTTCATGCTTAAGCTTTGACGTCACAATCCTTTGCAGATGTCACTGTACTGGAGGTTTATGGCTGTTATGTCCCTCTGTAACTCTAGCTTGGTCTCAAATACAGCAAATCATGTGTGATTAGTATATTAATATATCAAAATTTAAAATAAAATATGCATCAACTACTGCATATTATGTTGTTACTGTATATACAGAATATTTAGCAGGTTAATGCGAGCTGACTTGTCAGAACATTACTAATATTTATGTCTCTTCAGACATAAATATTAGTAATATTCATAAATGTTAATACTCTCTTTATCTAAAACTAATATAAGTCACATAAGTCATAAGTTCTCCCAGACCCAATGAGATGAATTTAAGTCATACAGTATTTATGAATGCTGACAAATTAAATTAGCTAGCTGGAGAACATAAACTGTACTCACAAAATTTATGAAAATAATTTAACATTTTATTTTTCATTTATTTTTTAAATGTTTAATTATATACATTTTACTTTAACTAGGTTCTTTTCAGAAGCATGCCACCTCAGAAGACCAAGAATGCAGGAGTCTCCATCAGCACCACATCATCAGTCAGATAAGCTCCAGCCCATGAGGAAGCTCAAGCCCATCTCTCAACCTTCAGAAAGTTGGGAATGGAGAAGCTGAATGGTGTTTAGGTGAATCTCAAATGTTCCAATATGTATATTTTTTTGTTCCATTAGATCAGTGGTTCTCAACAGGGGGCGTTGAGATCATTGCGGTGGCGCGGAAAGATCGGAAGGGGGGGGCGCAAATTTTTTTCAAGAAAAAACAGAGACAATGCATTATTTGGGCACTGGATGTATTTTATTGCATTTCACCTTTCAGGTGATCG
>JAQQZS010000008.1:2502339-2521359 GCA_030068045.1 Platyallabes tihoni | reverse complement strand
ACATTTTGTATCATTTAGTGTCTTGATTTGCCAGATTTTGCTGGTGTCTGTTATATTGTGTGAATTGTAAATTTATTATTTGGTATGCTGTCAACTGAGGATTTATGATATGTTCAATAAAACTATAATATTTCTAATTTGTATCATGCATCTCATATATATCTTGTTTCTCTTGTAAATCTCAGATTTCTCAAATGTTTCTTAAAAGCATGTCTCACTTTGTGTCTCATGTTATGTCTCTTTGTTTCGCCAAAGTGGGGTTTAGGAGAAATGAAAAAGACAAAGTCGAGCTTGTAATGAGACAGCTCTATTCAGTCTCATGAGACGAGTAAAAGCTCATTCTGAGCAACAAAATGTTGCTATGGGGAATTTCTACCGATCGTTCTGAGAGGAAAACTACCTAGCATGTTAGCATTAGTGAGTCAACCTGACAGGATTTCTGTGAGGAATTTAAGTAGCGTTCATACAGTAAATGCTAATAATCGTCATAGATAAAACTAGCTAGCATAAGCTGACTTTGTCAGCATTTCTGAGAGGAAATTAAGTCATATTTACTGTATAAATGCTAATTATCGCCACAGATAAATCTAGCTAGCAGTATAACATTTGTGAGATATCCTGACAGGACTTATTTGAAGAATTTAAGTCATAGTCAAACTTAATAATAATCTTAATAGCTAAACGTAGCTAGCTGGATAAAATGAGCTGTAATTGTCATAACTATTTCTACAGCCAATGCCAGATGGAAGGATAGCAATAGTGAGCTTACTGACAGGAATTCAAGTTGTATTCATAAATGCTAATAATCTCTAGTTAGAGAACACAAGCTAACTCCCGAGAGGAACTTATGGTATATTCTTAAACTTTTTGCTGTAGCTGACTTAAATGTGATTTATCATATCCCTAGCACTTGAGTTATATATAGTATAAGTATCTATAAACTAAAATTATTAATATAATACTAAGATTATAAATAAACATTAAAAGATTCAAAATATGTATTTAACTCCAAAAGAAAGATGCAACTGTATTTCTTTGTAACATTATATTGGTAAAAAGGTGCTTTACAATCACATCAATCCTTTGAAGAAAAGACGAATGAATATCACAGATCTGACTAAATCAGTTTAATTCATATTTTAATATTTTTTATTTAGGTTAAATGAATGTTTTAGCAAAAACATTCTGAACTGATAAACCATATAGAAAGAGAATAGGGCCCCCTATTGGCCACTAAATCACATGCTTATGTCATAAATGCTATTATATACAGTCTATGGCTTGTACTTTAGACTTTAACAGCCACTCATACAGCTCTTATTAACAGCATGAATAAATATTGTACAACAGAAAAGATATAGGGATATAAAACGTAAAAAATTTATAATTTAATCGATCAATAACAGTCTGATCAAGAAAGGCATGAAGCAACATACAATGGAGTGTGTAGTAAATGAAGAGAAGGAAACCTTAATGATACATAAACACAAAAAAGTGAGGTATTTTATGTAGCGGTGGCTCTAATGTTAGTCCGTAATATTAATCCTGAACATGAATGTAAAGTAAATGAAAAAGTCTTGTATAATGAGCTTTAGCATCAACTTTCTTATAATACTGTCTAACAGGAACAGAATGGCTCAGAGTTCAGACTAAACTGAATACTGTAAATTAAAGAAATCTGACCTCAAGCGCATGTTTACTTTAGAGAATGTTTACTTTGGAGAAAATTATATTTTATTTTTAAAAAGTCAATGAATGTGTCAGGAAGTCCCTTTCTTTTTTGGTTCCAACTTGACAGGTCCAGTTTTGACATGGTGTACTTTAGTTTACATTGCCATGTGTCTTTGTGTCTGATTTGGACCTGTCTCCACCTTAGTCCCATCACTGATTAGTTGCCTTATGGTGGTCAACTTTCCTGTGTTTAATTTATTCCTTGATCACTTAGTTGAGATTGTATATGTTCCAGGTTTTAGCCCTCACTTGTTTTATTCTCTCTCTTACAGTATGCTATTGCGTCACATCTTCACTCACTGCATGTTATGTACTGCACGTGTTACCTACATAGTTTATAGATAAGGTTTTTATAGATGATTAATTAATACTGTAGTTCATTGTTAACCAATGTGTTAAGTAATGTCAGTTAAGAATTGCTTCATAAAAATCCATTAATTTTTTTTTATCAGGGATAAAAAAAATAATAACTGTGTTCATCATCCAAATCTATGTCTTGGCTGGAGTAAGAAGCAAATATGAACTCATCCATGTCCTGGTTTAAACGTTTTGCACGTCCAGTTTCATTTCTGTTTCGAGAACCGAAATCTAGAAGTGGACTGAGTTGAGGCTTTCAGGACAGGAAGAGAGAAAATCTTCAATATGATTTACTGTAAAAGTTGCAACACACACACTGAGACAGATCTGGTGTGAGAGAAATCTAAACAGGGTAAATCAGCCTAGATCAATAAGATTCTCTTCAATATGGCCCGCCTCTTGCTGTTTCTTCTTCAGCCAGTCAGCTCTCACCTGCTTTACCTCGTTTCCGTAATACTCATGCAGCTTAGCAAATTCGTCCATTGGGTCGAATCCCACTAAAGGCCACTCCCCGTATTTAGGGGCAGGGCCGTTTATAGGCGTGACCTGTGCGTTTCTTTTGGGCCAGTGTTTCGGCGATCGTTTATTAGCCGTTCTGATTGGCACAGAAGGAGCGTGTTGGCCAGGGTAGACGTGGCTCGCACTATAGCTTCTCGTGTCTCTGCGTGTTGGGGCAGAAGGATGAGCCAAATGCGGTGAGCCTGCGTAGAAAGCGGCGATGACGGAGCTGGACATTTTCACGTGGGAATCCTTCGATGTGGAAGACTGAGAAGAATCACCCAGACTTTTTCCTTCTTTCACTTCTGTTTAAAAAAAAAAAAGAGAAATAAAGAGAAAATTATATTTAGGTCATTGTCCTCTTTATAGTGCTCTTGATGTCAGCACAGCCATTAAACCTGGGAACATTAGCTCATGACCTTTACCCCAAGACCTTCAGGACAGCAAATTTATCCTGAACAATTCAGCTCAGAAACCTTAGCCTAATAACTTTAGCTGAGGAGGTTTAGCTCAAGATATTTATTCCAAGAACTTTATCTCAAGAACATCATCTCTAGAGCTTTAGTCCAGGAACTCTAGTCCAAGAACTTCAGCTCAGGAACTTTAGATCAGGAACTTTATGCCAGGCAGTTTGATTCAAGAACCTCAGCCCTGAACTCTAGTCCAAGAACTTTAGCTTTGGCATCTTTATTTCAAAGAAGTTCAGACTGGCATCTTTAGCACATGAACTTTAAATCAAGACCTTTATCCCTAGAACTTCAGCCCAGGAACTCTAGCTCAGGAAGTTTTGACCAGAAATATTTTTCTTAAGCTCTTAAATCCAGGCCAGACATTTACATGCCTTTCGGCCAGGAACTTAAAACCTGGAACAACAACAACAACAACAACAAATATATTCTAGTACTTTATCCCAAGAACTTAAAACCCAAGTAACTTGACTTGGGAAGACCATTATATACAATTCTTCTAATATATATTGTATACTGTTACTCCTGCTTTCCCAACCATCTTGTTGCTGACCTTGGTAAAGGTGTGCGAGGTCTCTGACGAGCAGTGAAATGTAGATGTGGCTGGCTGACAGGAGAGCGTTCACCCAGCTCTTTTGGCTCAAATGATCCTCTGCCGCGAGCTGATAGGAGCGAAGACCCGGGCCGGTGAACACCAGAGAGAATGAGACGTCCGAATCTCGTTGAACGATGCAGCCCTCGAGCACGATCACGCCGAGCAGTCCGCGGTCCGCCGGGCGTTCCTGATAGAACAGCAGATTACCCTTCAGGACAAACCAGCGGCGCAGGTACGACGAGTTTCTGCCTCTCTGAGGAAAACACATGGAGGGAAAATTATTTAATAGATTGACAGGTAAACAGAATATTTTTAATCATGTCATTTCCGTGGAAAAAAAAAAAAAGAAAGGAAACTCTTGTAAAGACTGCTGTGGCAGCGATTTGTAAATCTGGAACTTTTACGTTTTACAACACAGGAAGGAATCAGAAAGACCAAAGACTTTGTGGTTTCATAATGCGTCTAATTGTTTTGTATTGATGACTTTCGGAGAGAGAAAAGAAATGAAGGAAAGGAATTTATAGTTTATAGCTGCTGTAATTTTAATAAAACAATTACTAAACTTATACATTAAATTTCAAAAGTATTAAACGGAATTATGAATTATTTTTTTTATAAAGAAACTTTAACAAATTGCAGAGATGAACTTGCTGTAGTAAGAAAATTCCAAATATTCTAGTGATGGTTTCACTGCCATTTTGCTGATTGTTTTCCTGTAACTGCACACCTCATCACCTTTTATTCCTTACACATATGCACATACGCTTTTTTTGAACAACTCTAAAGCTCTCAATTAGACTTTCCGCAGTTTTAGTATCATGATCAAGATTTTGCAAATGAAACTAGATGTTTCTCCAAAACACTGCTCAGATCACGTGCTGTATACTGTTCACACTTTTCGAACTTATACACTCAATTAACTTTGGCTGAATATTTGAATAATTTTTAACATATTTCTGAAAACAAGAACATTTCTACTGCAATATAAAACTACTATGGTTTTAGCAGAACTGTATAACTTACTGCAAGATGAAAATCCTAAAGAGAAATAAGAAAAGTCCCGGTGCTGAGCTGGTCAGTAGTGTGTGAATGTGTGTATTCGTGTCTCTCTCTCTGTCCCTGTAGATGAACTGTTGCAAAGTGAAACACGATGCCTGTAGAAGAACTTATAACCACCATGACCAACAAGGAGGTTATTACAGGACATTTCCTCTTTCATCATTTACCGAATGTCATGTGGGACACTATAGGAGAGGCCGTCAATTATTGCTCGTAAACAGACGTGCCCTTTAATGCGTGCACGATCTGTTCATCTGAACTCTAAAAGCATGCAGTGTAAAAAAAAAACAAAAACAAACAAAACAAGACCTAGGTAGGAAGGAGAACAGGGGTTTTTTTAGAATGTACCTGCATCGTACACACTGTTAGACTTCAGGATGTCATTTACAGTCAAGACCTCAATTGTAAATCTTACTCAGAAATTAGGACAGTAATTAGGGCAAACGATCCCATTGGTGTGTGTGTGTGTGTGTGTGTGTGTGTGTGTGTGTGTGTGTGTGTGTGTGTGTGTGCTAATTACAGGCCTGATGAATTAAAGACAGAAATGAAATCTATCCAGTCGCTCAGTTTGGTGTGTTTTAGTTTTGCACATTTTACTGCCTCCAGTTCGGGATCATGCGAAATGCATGCAAACCTGAACACTTGTACTGGAGAGAATCTGAGGAATTAAACAGGATGCAAACCTTTTTATAAAGATATCCCTCTTTATCCACCGGTGAGGTGCAGGACAGGTAGTGGGTTAAGATTCTGCGGTGGATCTTCATCTCAGTGCTGCCTGGATTTTACTGTAAAAGACAAACAAACTCGATGAATACTTGATGGACCCTTGGTGTGAATCAATACATATGATTTATATCATACACCTTCTTAGTACGGATTAAATGCATAACAACACAAATCTTGAAATATTTATTAGATACATAGGGCTTTGGATTCCTGATCGTTTCAACATTAGGGTCCATGCTGACATTATTTATAGACTGACTTGTTTTTGTTTCGTTTGGATCAAATCAGTGTTGCAATGTGATACTGTGATGATGATTATTACTGTAGGTGATGTTACTACTTAATAATAAATGCAACAGTTTAACAATAGTGTAATTATTATCTTATTCTTCTAAACCACTTGCAGGCAATTTGGGAATGCCTATTAACCTGGAGGAAACCCATCAAGCACGGGGAGAACATGCAAACTCCATGCACACATTATGGAATAGACCACATGGAACACATTTTGAAATACGTCACATATGGCATTTTTCCTGACAGCTTTAAGATTAAAAGCCCTGAGTGACTTATGCCACAGTGATCTTTTCTTCATTTGTAAGAATTTTAAAAAAATTTTATTTATAACAGGTTAAATATATAATACGAGATGTTATTAAATTGGAATTGGAATTGTTCAATAGGATGAAACTTACTTTCATTAACAAAAAAAACAAGCTTTTTTAATTAGCTAGTATGCTGATAGTATGGGTAGTATGTGGTACCCAGACACACCGCCATTCTGGAAATGGAAATGTCATTTGTACACAAATTCACAGATTGATTGCAGTCACATGACTGCATCAGTAGGTCTATTAGATGTCACTTAGGGACTTCATGAGTTAAAATCAAGGATAATGCTGAAAAGCTTTAAATTACAAGCAGAAATTGTGATATTATATGATTATACTGTAACATGAAATACATTATGTAATGAATGTTATGTGGTTGATTACTTTCCTACTGTATCACAGCACGTGTTTTATTCCTCTCATACCAAATCGCAGTGCTGAAAATTTGTGGTTTTAGTTCCTGTTCTCATTTACATTATAGCAGCTATAAAGGCAACAAATTGTTGATGTCAGATGGTGGAAAACCTAACGTGACAGCTTTAACTCTGACTGACACTGGAGACTCCTTTCATAATTGACAAATCCTTACAGAAAATTTCACCATATCAATAACTGCACATTTTCTTTCTTTGTTAAGGAACAACATGGTTATTCGGTTATTATAAGTCTCAGAGTATGAAGCGTCCACTGTAGACATCGGTTGCTATAGAAACGATACCATATTAGAAAGAGCGCCTTACTTTAAATGTGTGATTTGAAGCTGTCAGAGCTGCTCGTTAGAGAAAATTAATCAATCAGAATCCTAAATAACTAAACACTGTTATTTGTGGGGGAAAAAAGCCTGACATTCGTGCAAATACTTATTTATATGACCTGCCGTGAAAGAACTGTGCATTAACTGACTTGTGCAGTAACTTATCTTATTTACACATTTATAGATCAATACTATACTCAATACCCCTTATACCTTATACATCATTATACAATAACTGGCTTATTTATTACTATCGCCTTGACTGCAGTTGTGTGTGTGTTGTTTTTTTTAGGACAAAAATACAGTTAAGTTTAAACTATTAAGATGTATTGTTAAAGGTACTGTATGACTGAAATGCTCTAATTTCACTGTACTCAGTATAAGGACGATAAAGAACCTTGAATCTGTGCATTTCATACATACGAATGAAATGTGATGTTTAAAAAAGAAAATAAGAGAAGGACATAACAATTATTAAATATTACATTACAAAGTAATTACCAGGTATTCATTTATCAAATATTATATTTTAAACAACCGATATTACATACAGTATATTATTATCATCTCCATAGACTTATTAAAGAACACATTGGCAGATATACAGTATACTATAATCTGTAGGCTCTCTCTCTCACTATCTATATATATATATATATATATATATATATATATATATAATGAAATAATAGAATAGATATTTTTCCCATACTGTAATTCAGTATCTTATGTATATGGAATTACCTGCATGGTCCCTTTAACAATGCATCTTAATGGTTTAAACTTACCTGTATTTTTGTCCAAATGCCCCAAATGTCCCTTAAGGACATTTTCAGACGTCTTGAGCGTTAATTCGGGTCGAGAAAGCGATGTGATCATGACACCTTGCGCTACAAACCAGCAGGTGATAAACAATAAAGATAATTTTCAGGATTCATATTACCAGCGGGCTTACTCTTACCTGGCCGTATCCCAAACCGCTGTGCGCTGAACATCTAGTGCACTAAGTAGGGTAGAAAGCGCCGTTCCGTCACGCATTTAAAAGTGCAGTAGTGTAGCGCGTACGGAGTGATTCACGATGTGACCGTTTCGCGTTGAAATATGAATAACGACCCAGTTCCTGGTAACCAAAACCGCTACAGTTCCCCGGCAAGTGTCAGCTTTAAACAGCTAACCGTGTTCCATAAATCACTTTTCCCTTCCGTTCTGCGCGGTTTTGCACACATATATTCTAATTTATAATAAATAAATAGTAGTAAATAGTAGTTGTTTTTGTTTTATATAAAAAGTAACGTCTGTTTTGTCAATAGATAAGTAATTATGTTGCTATGGTGACCAATCAGCAAGACGGCTAGGCTGTCAGAAATAAAATACAGTTTATTAATTCTCATAGTAAAAACCCATTATTATTATATTCTCTCACAATATGTTTTTAAAAAGACCACAAATGCTTTTCCAAAAGTGAAAAATAAAACAGAAATTAATTCAATTGTTAATAATTAAGGAACTTTTGCATGCTATATGTTAGCATACAGCACAACAATGTAGCTTAGCTTTAGTTCAACAATGCTTCCAAAAATGGTAGAAACTGTAAATGTTATTTAAATTTTTTTTTACATTTCTAATCAATATATAATTGAAATGGAACTTAATATGAAAAGCCAAACATAACACACTGCGCTAAATTATTAAAGGTATTAAAGTGTGAAAGCATGTTAGGAACAGCACACTGAGCTACATGATGTAGGAAAACTATATTGTGTTGTATATTTTAATAGTCTAATATTTCATCAGATATGTAATAATATATCAATATTTCACTAGGATATCTTGCTAAATTACTTTATAAAGGACTGATTATGACAAATGATTCAAACTAGCTAGCAATTAAGCTAACTGTTATCTTTTACGGAACTAATATAAAAGAAAATAACAATCATAATATATATATTTCTATTAGATATGATGTTAAATTACATTCTAAAATATTCTGTATAACCAAGATTGCACTATGATGATAAATTAGCTAGCAATGTGCCTACAGTAGGAAGCTGTTAGTACATACAGTTTATGGACAATGTTAAAGTGTAAAACAGTGGACGAAATTATTGAATAAATCTATTATTTCCCACAGACATGTTAGTGAATATATATATATATATACGTAATAATATAAATATAATAATATACATAGTCACAATCAATCTAGATACTGTATTAAGCTAGAGAGTAGTTAGTACTTTTGTGAATATTTTGAAAGAAAAGTGATCATAGACCTGTAAAATTATAATTATAAATGAAAATGTGTAATCACATTTAGCGTTGCGTGCTAATCCAACTTGAGGTAATTTCGAGGAAGTTGTGCGTTTTTGTGGTACAGTACCTTCTCAAAAACATGGTGAACTCAGGACAAAATAGCAGCATAATGCAAGTGTAAGCTTAGTGGCGCTTATATTTATTTTAAATGCTAAACATTTTTGATGGAATTATGTGGCGAGAGATAATGCAAGAAATATACTTACACTTTTTGAAGATTTTTGTTGGTGGTGGTGGTGTTGGAACTCTTCTTCCTTTCAGTTTTATTGTATTTGTGTTTCTTTTTTATCTTTATTGCACAGAGTAAAGTTTGCCTTAATATAGTAACACCATCCCACTTAAGGAAACAAAATGTCTAGAATGCATGCATGCATGAAATATGCAATAAAATTAAGAAAGATGCTCGGAAATACCCACACTATGTATACGTGTGTGTAAAATGGTGCTCACATTAGCTGTAGCGAGGTTATCGTGGGTTGGCCTACTGACTGAAAGTCACTTATTCACTTTCTCAGTTGCATTTCCTAAAAATGCTTTTCTTTACACACTTTCACTGTCGACATCCAAAATGCCACCACAAATTTAAAAAAAAATGCTCTGCTTAGTCTAAATTCTTCTTCATAAATAAGAACAAAGCTAATTTTCTAACAATTCCTTTTAGATCAGTTATGAATTTTCATATAAATCTCATCCTAATTGCAGAGTCAAATCCTTATGCACTGAGGATCAAAATCCTTTTCAATATGATATGAGATTATTAACTAAGAACTTGTTTCAAAATTCCTCCTTGTTACCTGTTACTGTTCCTGCAAGAACTGTTCCGGAACAGCTGACCTACAGACTGTAGGACTACAGGAGTGTGTTACATTAAGTGATGACATTTTAGGCAAGTTAAAAACTATTCTCACGTTCAAAAGACAAATGTACCAACATTTTATTTACTGCATCATAGAAGGAGCATTTATTGTCTGTATCCAAATATTGATATAGCACATTGAGCTCACAGGGTACCTTGTAGAGGACCCCAAAATAAACTTCTTTTGTTGGAAATGCAATATGTGTTGTACATAAGCCAGGCTTTATGCCAGCCAATATATATATCCAGGAGAATTTCCCTCTAGGCGTGATTCATCCTTGAGTTTGGAGTTTGGAAAACCCGGCAAATGTGCTTATTATTACATTTCTGTCTGCTCTGTAATTTAGCGATTGCACAATCTGCAAGCTTAAGGATAAATGACAATTAAACAAGGAGGAACAACTGTTATTAATTATATGTGGTTTAGGTCTTCCAGGAACAGGCACCTATATGACATCACATGGCTTTATAATTGCACACACAGTTGTCAGTTGATCATGTGATTCCTGATGCTGATGCGTCGCACCAGAACTAATGTACTCATTCTGTGGCAATGGGGGTCAAAACTTACACAATCTTTTACATTTTAAGCCATTTTTAAAATTCTTTCTAAGGAAAAAGCTCACAGGAGTGTAGACAAAGACACATACAATAAAAAATGCCAGATATGCACTAAAAGCAGTCTGATAGCAGCTGGCTTTTTCTTCTGTCTGTGAAAGTACCTTTTGCGTCATTAGGTACAGGGCATTAGCTCCTGTTATAAACAACAATCTAGCTTACCAATCTGGTTTATTTAAGAAGACTAAATCAAGATAAAGCATCTGGCTAGTCAAGTTATCATTCTATCGCTCCCTAAGTTTACTTCAGTTCAGTTTAAATAAACTTCAGTGTAGTGATGAAGCCTCATTCAGATGTGGAGGCGTCCCTGCCGAGAGTTTCACCAAAGATTCATAAAGCTTATTTTCAAAGGTCACTGTACTGACATCAAGTGGACAAATTCTGTGTAGTAAAGAGATTCTAGCATCGCAAGCAACACTATTAATATGGACATGTATGGACAAGTTATATTTCACACATCATTTATACAGTAGGTGTCAGGGCTTCTTGTGTGTATATACAAATATTATTGCTGATTCACTTGATAAATTATTTATATTTAACCGGCCACTTTACTGAAGGATGGTCACCCTCACTGTCTGAATGTAATAACACACTCTCTGGGTAAGAACATGTCACACACTCTAAAGATTACATTGAGTCACCTTTAGCTTTGATTACACACACTGTGGTGTCCAGTTCATGTGTGAAAATGATTCCTCAAGCTCCCAGAACCACTCGTTCACAATCTGAGTTCTAAAAATGGTGAACCTGGTGATTATTAGGCTAATAATTTGACCCTTCTAAAATAAGGCAAGCCCCCGGCAAACTTGACTTAGCCCTGGATCTTTTCAGTAGATAGAAACGTTTCTACTTCATACCATCACAAATAACTGGGGTTGCCAACCCTACTGTAGTTCCGTAAAATACAGAATCGCCACATAATTGGAAAGGTCAGTGGCTTTGACCATTTCTTCTTTTTTTATTTTATTTATTCGACCAGGACATTACATTCTCTCAAATAAGAGTCAAGACTAAACCATTTTGACCTTGGGGATGTGCTAGACTGGTTATATTTTGTGCTGAACGATTTCACACAAAAACAGAAGAATGAAATGGTCAAAGCCATTACGGTCACATTTTAGGAAAAAAAAGGAAGAAAAGGTTATGTAGCTGTTATATTATGTACATGGCAAAATAGGCTAATATAGCTCTTTATATTTGTTAATCTTGCTGTATCACACTGAAGGGGAGTTTGCAAAGAGTGCCATACACCCTAAAGCCACCGCTCAAGATCACTCAGGTGTCACTGCACCAGAGCAAAAATTACAGCAAAAGTCAAAACACAGAGCAGAAATTTAATCTTTGCAATAACTGATTTTTTTTCCACTACAAAACTTAATGTAGTTAAGTTATGTTTTAGTTATAATAATACACATGTGCCATATACAACTTTTACGACTATCTTACAAGACCAAACAGCTTATACAGAGACACTATAAAATAATAAAATAATATACAAAGTGTGTTCAAATAACAACAAGACTTTTTTATCATGAAAAAATGTAGTGAATTCCCCACCGCACCCTGCCTCTAGACGGTTCTTATTTACATGTTCGTAGTTGGCAACCTTTCAAATAACTAACCCCGACCTTTTAATTCCTGTAACTTCCAAACTGGCTTAACAGCTTGTAGAGACAAAAGTATTTTAAACATCTTAAGTATTTTAACGAGAGTGATGCATGCATGTATTTTAAAGATTTATTGCAGGGCTTGTGTTTTGACTGATCCATTGCTGTAACTGTAATTGTGTCGCAAAACTGCTCAACTGACCCTTTATCCCTTCATCCTTTATCATGAATACAACGTAAGTGCACATCAAGGTTGCTCTGCATTTCTTCATTTCACTTATTATTATTCAATTATGCATTAAAAATATATATTATTACTTGTGACATATAGGCTTTATTTATATTCTTTTTATGTATTTTGAAGTTTTTATTGTTTCATTTGAACATTCTCACCCTGTCAATGACTGTATGTGAGATATACTGCATGTAATTACATCTCAAAAAAAGACAGGCATCAAAGACACTTTCTGCATCTATTGTGGTGGAAATCCTATCTGTTTTCCCTATAAACATCCTTCTATCTATCTATCTATCTATCTATCTAAACACAAAAGATATGCATTTAATGACATTTATATGATTTTATTTTTTGCTATTTCGTTATCAGCACTGTAGGGGGCGCTAATCTCAAACACTAAATAATAATTTTCATCAAGCAAAGAAGAAGCAGCACTGTGTAGTACGTCACTTCCTTTTGTTAGTTGAATTGCGCAGAGGGAATAACAACACTCAAAATATCCAGGTAAACACAGTTTATTGTGCGTTGTACAGTTTTTCAGTTGTCTATTTATATTTTTTTTTCTTCACTCCGAAGACCGTTCACTCAATATTACCACCTAGCTGTGGATAAGGAGATAATGCGTTAGCTAGCGTGCTAACGCGCTCGTGTTGCGTCGTTTTGTATTTCTACGCGTTTTTCGTTAGAACCCGCCTCCTTTGCGGTGATTGGCTAAAAGGATCTCACATTCTGTGTAACGATTGGTTGGTCATCATTGAGACGCCTGTTAATTGGACGGTGAAACTTGTGTACTAAAGGGATATTGGACGTAATTCAGGTGGAAGAAAAAAAAGTGTATATTTTTTACGTTTTATTATTATTGTTGTTTTTTTTTAAAAGTTGTAATTTATGTCACCTTATAAACGATATACGTATGATTTAGTAATAGTTTTGTTTATATCAGTTTAATTTATCAGGGTTAAGAACAAATGCTGTTAGTATGTTGTTTGCTCACGTGAGTAACAGTTATATTTTTTGAATCAGACATGACGTCATGCTTTAATAATCTTCCAGAATGTCCAAAAGAAAAGTCACATTTCAGGACGGGGATGAGGAGATCAGTTTGGAAGACGAGGCGCCGAAAAAGAAGGTAAGTTCCTGTGTGTGTGTGTGTGTGTGTGAGAGTGTGTTATGTAGAAGGGGGCGTGGCTGTTTTTCAACAGCTGCTAATACTAGGTGGTATCAAAAAGTTTTGAGATTTGTGCGCACAGATTCGGTTGCTTTTGCTGTACATTCTCCCTCAGACACTTTAAAATCTGGCAGTAGAATTTGCTATTGACGGTCTGGCTCCTTCAATTCCACGATTGTTGAAAAAGACGAGCATGCACTCGGTTTAGCTGCGGACCTGCCTCGCCTTCTTTGGTCTCGGAGATGATGGGTTCGTCCCCTGTGAAGACTGTCACAGCCAGGGCACGCTGATGGAGTTCTTGGCAGACTTCGACGAGATGTTCCTTCTGCTCCTGTGTCAGCAGCCTGGGGACGAGCTTGGCAGCGACACGGCGCATGTTCAAATATTACATGTGAGGATCGCCTGGACTGTTCCTTATGGCACACCGACAACGGCAGCAATGATGTGGATTGTTCTCCAGCAAACATCATGCACAAGTTGCTGAATGGTTTCAACATTTTCAGGGGTTGAGCTCGTCGAAAGTCTTCCTGATTTCTTGTCGTCTTCCAGTGATGTTCTTCCGTTCTTGAAACATGCGTACACCTTGAATGACGTCCAGTTTCATGTAGAATTTCATGTTCACTCTTTTTCTATCCATGATGGAATAGCAGACGTGGTAACGCACATGGTCAGAATAGCAGACCAGTTGCACAGCTCCCGATGTACACAGGATGATGTCGACATCTTTGGCACACCTTGTGCCATTTGTTACAGAACAAGTCTTGAAACTTTTTGACGCCACCTTGTATTATCGAGTCCTACCCACGTAACTAAGTAAGCCTTTCAAGAAAAATAAGCTTGTTTCAAAAAATGTTTTCAGCAGATTTATTTTGGATTTGTCAGGCTATACAAATGGATTTAACTAATGTGTTATTCCCGGCGACACACTGTCTTTTCACAGATGTACGATGAGGTGAGTGGACCCGGCTCGAGGTTTAAGGAGAAACACTCTCTGGACAGTGATGAGGAAGATGAGGAAGAGGACGGAGAGAAGGACAGCAAATACAACATCCTGGCCAGCGACGATATCGAAGGTGTGTTTATTAACGCACGCTTAAAACCTGTGTTGTCCATGAGGCTGCACTGGTGCGCGTGGCCTGTCAATTAATTAAGCAAGACGATAGAGTCATGTGCTGTAGGATTGTGACTTTTAACCAATTAGAGTGTGTGTGTGTGTGTGTGTGTGTGTGTGTGTGTGTAGGCCAGGAAATGGCCACGATCGACTGTGACGAAGGCGTTCCCATCACTCCCTTCAACCTGAAAGAGGAAATGGAGGAGGGTCACTTCGACTCCGAGGGGAATTACTTCATCAAGAAGGAGAAAGACATCAGAGACAACTGGCTGGACAACATCGACTGGGTACGACATCACCCGCGTCGCCATGGCGCTTTATTAAATCTCATTACAAAAGTTCATATGCTTGTCTGTTTACAGTAACGCTAGTTCCTAGTTAACATGTTAATTGTACCGCTAGTTCTATGCGCTAATTATGGACTACTGTTACTGTAACTATGGTAACTAAGAAGTTCGTACTTAGCGTGTTTGATGTACCGCGAGTTCGTACTTGGCGTGTTTGCTGTACCGCGAGGGGGGTGTTTGCTGTACCGCTACTTCGTACTTAGCGTGTTTGCTGTACCGCTAGTCTGTACTTGACGTGTTTGATGTACCGCTAGTTCGTATTCATGGTGTTTCCTGTACCGCTACTTCGTACTTTGCGCGTTTGCTTTACCACGAGGTCATGGTTAGCATGTGTAATGCTTATGAAATCTTATCTCTGTGTATCTGTGCAGGTTAAAATCAAAGAGCAGCCGGTGAAAAAGAAAAAGAAGGGACTCTCAGCTAAGCGTCATCGCCGAGCCGGAGACGAGGATGAAGCCGAGGAGGAGAGACAGCGGGAGGAGAAACAGGGCGAGAACGAGGAAGACGAGGGGGAAGAGGAGGAGGCACAGGCTCAGGAAGACCCGCTGGCGTCTCACACACCCTGTCAGCTGATCGAGGACTTGGTGAACCTCCTGCAGCCCGGAGAGACCGTCTCGGCCGCGCTCCGCCGTCTCGGAGGACTCGGGGGACGGAAGAAAAAGGGGCGGGCGAGGGACGGGGCGGAGGAGGAGAAAGACGAGGCGTCGATCAGAGACACGGAGAAGCTGGACAGGCTCACGGCGCTCGCCGACAGACTGGTGGTACTCGGAGAGTACGAGATTTATCAGCAGACGTACGAGAAACTGGCGTACAGACTGAAAGGCATGCAGCGGAGAGACGCGCCGGCCAAACGGGACCGGGAGGACGACGAGGAAGAGGACGAGCTCGACATGTTCGGCGATCAGTTTGACGAGCAGCATGGCAAGACGAAAGAACAGGAGGAGAAGGACGAGGAAGGGGATAATGGATTAGGTAAAGGGGAGGGTGTCATGATTGATCTGGGGAATGAAATGGTCAGAGATTTCATAGTGTAGTGTTTCAGGTAAGAGTTTATTTATCTAGCTTGAGTGATATTTAGCTCGATTTCACTTCTGAGCCGATGTTCAGACTGGACAGAAGTGAAGAAAGACGACTGGACAGGTGTGGGTTTTTTGTGTTCGAAAGAGCTGCGATTTGAACGACACTGATAATTACAAAAATGAAGTATCTTGAAGTGTTTCTGTGGAATTAATTGATGGTGACTTGACGGCTGATCAAATTTCAATGAAAATTTTAACTCATCTGTTTTTTTTCCCCTTGCAGGGAGTGACGAAGTGATGTGGGAATACAAATGGGAGAACAAGGAGAACTCTGAACTCTACGGACCCTTCAGCAGCCAGCAGATGCAGGTGAGAACCGTCAGGTCGGGTCTGCTTTATTCGTGTAGACTCTCAGTCTCTGTATGATTCAAAACAGCGACAAATCTAAACTAATAGCTCCAACGATTAATTTTCTCACTCACAACTTTACTCCCTAGCTGTAGTCCTCACCTTATCTGACCTCAGTTTAACTAATGCAGGTTAGACTTGTAACTGTGATGTATTCTTACTCTGACGTAGGCACACTCGTGTTAAATACGTTCAGACGCATCAGAAAGAAAAACTAAAGCTTGGAAGGAGGTAACATTCATTAGTGTGAATGAAAGGAAGAACAGATGTTTATTTATAGTTAAAATTGTATTGTCACTGCACAATACTGGTACTCTGGAGCAAAATGCCATTTAGCATCTACCGAAATTGACATGTCTCAGTCTGGTAAGGGCTAAAAAGTCATTTCTAAGGCTTCGGGACTCCAGGAAACCATGGTCAGAGCTATTATCCACAAATGGAGAAAATGTGGAACAGTAGTGAACCCTCCCAGGATTGGCTCGCCTAAAAATAACATTACTCCAACTCCTCCAGGAGCTCATAAAAGAACCCATTGTAACATCTAAAGAACTTCAGGCCTCAGTCCTGACCAGTCAAGATCAGTGTTCATGATTCAACAATGAGTAAGAGACCGGAGACAAAAGTGGCCTTCAGGGAAGAGTTCCAAGGCGAAAGCCCACTGCTGACTGAAAATAACACAAAGACTCGTCTCACATTTGCCAAAAAAAACATCTTGATTATCTCCAAGACTTTTGGGCAAATATTTTGTGGACTGATGAGAGAAAAGTTAAAGGTGTTGAAGGTGTGGGTCCCGTTACATCTGGTGTAAAGAGAACATCATACCAACAGTCAACGGTCTGGGGCTTTGCAGCTTCAGGACCAGAACGACTTGCCATAATTGATGGAACCATGAATTCTGCACTCTACTGGACAATCCTGAAGGAGAATGTCCGCTCGTCAGTTTGTGACCCCAAGCTCAACCGCACTTGGGTTATGCAGCAGGGCAATGATCCGAAACACACCAGCAAGTCCATATGTTTGATTGCAGTTTTTGGCAAATCCAGTTAATAGGTTGATGGCAATTACTTTTTCACATAGGGTGTCATTTTTGTGTTATATTAAAATTGGTTTGATGATCGTAATCATTTAACGTGGGCTCCTCTGATCTTGATGCCCGGAGACACATTCCACTTCAGGTCTTAAGTAAGTGGGTACAAAAATTAAGGTCGTCAAGGTTTAGCTAACGAGTGTAAAGTTCTCAGGTTTGCTTCATTATTGATTTTGTATATATATATTTTTTTTCTCTCCAGGACTGGGTGGATCAGGGCTACTTTAAAGACGGCGTATACTGCAGACGCGTCAACCAGGAGGGCGCGCAGTTCTACAACTCCAAAAGACTGGATTTCGACCTTTATACGTGACTTTACACGTGTCGCGCGCTCCGTTATTTCATTTTCACCACTTGCAGTCCATTTTTAATGTGATTTTTTTTTTCCTCCATTTTATTTTTTTTCCCTCATATTTGTGTGTGTATATTAAACGGCCAGATTAAATCTTTATGATAATAACATTTGATATAATGTAAATTTGTTTTAAAATAAACGTTTTTGGATGGCTGACCAGATCAGTGATGTCATTAATTAGTGTACAGTACGATGTGTTATAATGTCTCATGTGCATAAAATTTGATTGTGCTTTGTCTTTCTGCTGTTACCCCTAATCGTGGGTTTATTAATATCTGAACTTTAAATATCCCTGACCTCCCTGCATAGGAATACCAGTGCGTAGTGCACTATAATAATTATACTTCACGGAGTAGGGATGTAAATCAAATGCCAACTGAATGACTTGCTTTCTTCTGATTGGTCGACCTTGCACAAAATTATTTGCATATTAAAATATGATTGACCAATTTGCTTCGATGAAGACGTGGCTTTTTTTTTTAATGTTACAAACAAT
Source organism: Platyallabes tihoni (assembly GCA_030068045.1). Lineage (NCBI taxonomy): Eukaryota > Metazoa > Chordata > Actinopteri > Siluriformes > Clariidae > Platyallabes > Platyallabes tihoni. The sequence goes on along the minus strand of JAQQZS010000008.1, from coordinate 2,502,932 downwards.
TGGACATTGAAATTCTAGTATTAGAAAAATTTCAATCAAACAAGTCTACAAATTATGTAATTATGCTGTGACATTATGGGATAGTAATATAAATATAAATTAATCATTCAAAAAAAGAGGAAACAAGAAAATAAGTAAAATAAATTATAGTAAAACAAATTACTAGCTTGCTAGAGGGTCCTTTTAATATTCATTGATGTTGAATTCCTGACATATATTAAGGAGTTTTATCCCATTTTTCTTGTCCATGTGTTTTAGGAAGGGGAGAACATGAACATAGGTCTCTTATGACAACAGAAAGGAGAGGTCTGGTTTTTAGGGTTTTACATTTGTGAATAAAGAACTTCCCAAGTAATAGGACATTTACAAGAAAATCAGCTCTATTATAAGGCAGCAACATGCTAAATATTTCACATTTATATTCATTTATATTTACAAATATTTCTCATTTCACATGAAGGTTGGAAGGGCATGTATTTTAGTGACCAACCAATCATATCCCAGACAGCTGAAAAGAGCATGTTAAAATTCACTTATACCACTTCAGCGCTGTTATTTCAGCCAAAGTGAAAATATGAACTAATCCCAGTAAA
>JAQQZS010000008.1:2479090-2500606 GCA_030068045.1 Platyallabes tihoni | reverse complement strand
AGTTCACTGTAATTATCTTCCTAGCTGTTGTTAATAATATATGTAGTACAAAAAGGTGAGACTTACTGAACTGATCAAACAAAAAAAAAAAATACTGGGTGCATTGGTATGTCATATCCTAAAACTTTACTAATCTCCCTTTTAACTTCCCACCAAAACACTTGTATTTTGGGACAGTCCCAAAATATATGAACATAATCCCCCACCTCTCCACAATCTCTCCAGCAATGTGATAATTGTAAAGAGCTATCGAATTTGGCGACCACTAATGAAACTCTGAAGAACCTCATCTTTCACATAACTGTTCATAACATCTCTTTTTACTTTTGATGTCACTTAGGGTGCAGGTTAAACTTCAGGAAGATATCTAAAAGCTTTTGCAAAAGATTATTTTAGACGCCGTACCCACAGTTTGACGCATGCCTGGTACACTATCAACACTTGCGGTTTATAATGTGGCACATGACTTTGCTTCTATTCAACATTTTGATTTAATTAATGGTGCAGGTTTAACTTCAGGCCTAGGTATCGCCAAAGGTACATCAAATTCTGTCCAGTAAGCTCTGCGTGATGCTGTGACAAAATCTGGCTGGACAGACATACAGACATACAGACAGAAATGTTCCTGAGACTGGTTTCTGGTCCTCCAATGTATGAAATGTAAAGATATCATTGAAAGAGGGGGTTCTGACCCAATGTAGAGACAAAACCTTTCTTTTATTTAGTGTCAGTTTTGGGTGAGATGAAAATTTGAGATGTTTTGTTCTAATTTGACTGATTTCTTGTTTAGAAAAAAATCTAATCAATTGTATTGCTGTTTGAGAGAGTCGGATATGTTATGTCGGTGAGGTGATGACGTAAGAGATTTAACGGGGAATTGTTGTTTTTCAAGATCTTTGCTTTGATCTTTAAGTAAAGAAAAGGGCTGCAGTAACCGATTGACTATATTTTGTACCACTGACAGAAGTGAAGGTGGAATAGCCACGAAGACAGAATTAAAAAGGGATTTCGTGCAGGTTCAAGCTATATATATATTAACGTAAAATACAGTTTACATGTAGTTATGTTATTCCATGTAGCTGTTCTGTGTTTATTTCGTTTATTTTTCTCCCGACTCACGGGCGTGTAAATGCTAAGCCCTGATTGGTCGGTTATAACGGAGGCCATGATTGGTCATCGGGTGTGGCTTATCTAAAACGTGGTATCTGATTGGCCGGTCTTGTTTGGGAGCGTCCGGTGAGTGGAGCGAGTCGGGGGGGAAAAAAAATGGCGGAAGGTGGAGCGCGGTTCCGGCGTGAGGATGTCAGTAAGTCTTAAAATTCACTAAAAGCGAGATGTTTTAACCATACTGTAGGTTTGTGTGTGTTTTATTAAACTGTAAGTAATAGTTGACATGTGTGTTGACAGAACAGGAGCAACGCTATTAATTTGGCCAATTTTGCATTTAATATATAATTTATTCAGTTCAAACGATTTAAAAAATGCGAAATGATGTATTTTCTGTTAGATCTATTAACGCACAACGTTTTACTTTTGTCAGTAATTTAATCTGTTTATTACGGATCTCAGCCAAACTTGGTTCATGGCTCCACATACCCATATATACATCTCAAATAGAAGTGATGCATTTTCAAGTATAATTATTTCACATAATTGTTTACAGTTATAACATGTTTATTTATTTATTCTCTATATTTATCCAGAGATACATTATTTCGTTTAACATTGAATGATATATGTATTTTTTTTTCTTTATCGCCGTGAAGCCGGAGTTAATCATCCCCAAACCACCTCGAGATATTTTACAAACGCGCTCACATTTTATTTTTTTTTTCCACAAATACTTATTATTTTTTTTTTTTAACTTAAAACCAAACATGAGATTAGCATTAGCATAAACACTCAGTAAATAGTTCAAATCTTAAGAGGCGGTTAGCGGCGCGTGCTGCCCGCTCGCTCTCTCTCTCTCTCTCTTTTGTACTGGTCGCCATAGCAACAGGGTTCTAATCAATTCTGCTGCTTTAGAGGACAGTCTCATTTATCTCTAAATGTACAGGAGTTTGATACATTTGTCAGAAAAAGAAAACGTTTATTTTTGTATGTGTGTATTTATTTGTCTTGTGATAGAGTTCCTTGGGAATGAAATTTAAAAGCTTTTGATGTTAAAATTTCAGTTTCAAACAGGGCAACAGAAATCTGAAGGTTTAATAAAAACACTGAAACTGTTTGCTTAAATATAGATTTATTCACTATTTTATTAATGTTTATTAATCAGTGCGTCTGCAGTCAGAGGGAACAGTTACAGAGATAATCTACAAGTTGTTTATGTACATGTTTCATTATTCCTTAATTCATTTAATTCTTCCTTCTTTTCATCTTTCTGTACTCTGATCTTCATTCTCTCTCTCTCTCTCTCTCTCTCTCTCTCTCTCTCTCTCTCTATTTATTTTCTAAGGAAAATGTTCTTCCTTTATTCCCTCCATAAGAGCTTTATCCTGGTCAGGGCTACAATGGATTTGAAGGCTCTTTATACACACAGACACACACAACACACACCTTCATACACGCTCTTACCCACATCTTCACACACACACATGCACACCACCTTAATACACATTCCTCTACACACACACTTTTTCACACACAACCAGGATGACTCCTTCACACACATGCACGTACACACACACGCACTCCTACATACTGACACCTGACATAGACTGACTTCTTCAAACACATGCACAGAGACTCCTACACACACACACACACACACACACACACACACACATTCCTTCACACAAACTGACTCCTGCACACACGCATGCGTTAAGAGACTCTTTTTCACACACAAACACCGTAATGCTCACTGACTCCTACACACACATGCATCTGCACACACATGCTTCTTAGCGCGCACACATACACTCACACACACACGCAAACTCCTTAATACACACTCATTCACAGAGACCGACTACTACATACACACACCCACACATACTCAGACAAACTCCTTTAAACACTCACTTACACTCCTTCACACCTAAAGGTGATGTAATGTCACTGATGTGGCTTATTGGATTTTTATTTTTTTTGTGTGTGTTTTGCGGAAACCAGTGAGACTGTGATGAACACTCACATCTATTCTTCTTATTAGTTTTTTTTTTTTTTTGAGATGAGGAAATGTCAGATCTCAGATCTGAATAAAACATCTAAAAAGCGACTTGTTTCACGTCTTCATAACGAATCAGACTGGAATGAGAGTCGCTAAATCAAGAGCCGTGTGTAGAGACGAGTGAGTTGAATATTGGGACGTGATGACCTTGTTACTCGTCATTACAGACGTGTTCCCCTCATCCACTCGCTCTCGAAGGCTTAAGTTTCACATAGTGTGTGTGTGTGTGTGTGTGTGGTGGACTGGAAAACCCCTTCTTGTGGTAAAATTGTAAAGATTCCTGTGACATTACCGTTACATTTAAAACCTAATCTTAACCAACGACTGTAAGAAAGTCATATGAAACACCTTCTCAGGTTCATCGACATCAGTCTCCGAGCTGAGAATCACTCAGTCCTGAGCTCTGCTCTGATACACACTGTGTTTTCCAGGTTGAGGCCGTCAGAGGGATATGGTTGTGGACATGCTGACTTCTCTCCAAGAGCGAATACCTCCATTAGAGGAGGAGGAAGAGGAGGAGGAGGAAGGACGGAGTTGCCCCGTTGTCGTTTTTGCCAACGACCACAGTGACCGTCAGCCTCGAGCCGCTCGTCGCGCTCCTGCTGTTCACCGGTACATCAGTTTTGACACGGGCAACGTTTCTGAGAGATCTTTCAGGTTTCGATCAAAGCTGAATTCGAAGCATTAGTTTGTAAATGAGATGACATGGATTAGCACGAGTTCAAACATTATATCCTGGCTGTAAATATTAGCGTTTGTTTCATTACACTTTTTATAATTAAATTGAACCAATGTGAATTAGATTAATCTTCAAATTATTTCTAATAACCTGCTTTCTGATGACCTGTTTAGTAGATGCTACGATTCCTGACGGGATTCGTTTTAGTTACGTTTCGCGAGTTGTGTATCTCCAAAATCGATTTTCAGAATTGTGAAATGTTGCAGTTCCTCTGTAATCCTGCAGGTGGTGCACTCTAAACTATTCACACATTGGTAGGCAGCTCAGTGTCCTGTGTCGTAGGAGTGAATTAATTGCTACGTTTGTTTAGAATTGTTAGAAAATCTTTAAAAAATGTTATTGTTTTGCATCAGGATATTTATAAAATAGTGCTATTTAATGATTTTTTAAAATTTAATTGTTTTTATCGTATCGTCTGGTCCCCCGTGATTCCCGTCCCAATCAGGAACTGTGTTTGAGGCACTTAAGACCTGGATATTATTGAAATTTTTACAATGCTCTGCTAAAAGCATTCAAGGATAAATCAATAAATGTAATAAAAATCTAATTTTGTCATTTTCCATGTGTAATTTTTAGAAACATGTGATTTCGATTAGAATTTTTTTTCACTCACACTTTGGAAGTTATTTAGGTAAACATACCAACGTTATCCAGTCTACAACTGGCACATTTTTTGATTTACCACAGCTGTTGCAGAAAGAAAATACAAAACGCTTCAATTCTCTGCAAAATACTCAGGTTTTTCCAGCCGTTTCTGCTTCTTTTGACTTCATTGGCGCGGTGTTGCAATACCGCCACCTACTGTACCGGAGTGTGGAGCAGACGATTTAAACAATTATCAACGCAAGCCGATTTAGCTGATAAATTACACAGTAAACAGTGCTGTTGAATCGAAAATCTAATTGAGTCAAATCCAGTCTGGTTCACAGCTCTAGTTGTTTGTACTCTGCTGGTTTATTTTCAGTCATAATAATAGCACGTTTAATGTCTATTTAATCTAATAGCAGTCAGTATTAATGCCCTCTGAATTGAGAGGCACGACAGATGCAGGCTTTATTTTCAGCGTCTGGTTATCCAGGGCTCTGCTCATTTCCTCAGCTCTGAAGATCCGAGCAGCTCATCAGCAAGCGGACGTTTGAAGACGGTCAGGATGAAGCGCAGCGACGGAGCCGATGCTTCAGAACAGCAGCGAGTGAACTCGTCAGAAAGAGACCACATGGTAGTGTTTCCTCATATCCTCTCGTCTGGTGTCTGGAAATCTGGAAATTGGCTTAAGACAAACTATTTTTATGCAGTTTAAACAGAACAATGATTTTTTGTTTGTTTGCTTGTTTAATATTTTTTTTTTCTTTATTGTACATTTATTTATTGTAACCTGCTAAAAACAGTTCAGAGCATTTTCAGTCACTTACATACAGTTGAACTCTGATTTAAGAAAGTGACTCGACTCTGAATCAGGTCACATGATTCGACTGCAGGAAGTGAATCGAACTTGGTGTGTTTTGAGGCGCAGCTGGGAAAGTGCGGAGGTTCTGGGTGAAACAAACCCACATAGGGTTTATAAGTGGTGTAAAACTAGTGATTTATTTATTTAGCTTCTCACAAAAAAAGCGACGATTAGGTCACTTACGCCTACTGTACACTAATGTACACTACTGTACCGCTCCGTGATCATTCCTGATGTTTATTTCCTTCTGCACTGTAAAACAATACTGAAGGTGTTTATCTAAAGTACACAATAATCTCATTTGAACAGTTGATATTGAGATGTATATCTGCTACGTCTGCTCTGTAAAGCTTCATAACGGCTCTAATCTGACACACACACACACACACACACGCACGCACAAATTTCATCACGGTTTAGTTGAGCTGTGATTTTCTAATCGGCTGCCTGTGTTTGTGTAATGAGGTTAATTGAGTGACGTTGATCTACTTTCATGGTCTACTGAGCGACATGCACGTGTGCACACATACACACACACACACACTATTTCCTGTATGATCACAAGTGAATTTTATAAACAGTGTCTAATTATAAATAACAACGTGACTACGATGTGTAAAAATATTTCCTGCATAACAAGATGATGAAACTTTCAGCTTGGAAAAGGAGTTAAAACTACTTAATTAAATTAAAGAGAGAATACTTGTGTTAGTTAGTCCGGTTCCGGTGGTGTGTATAACGGGTCACAGCCCTCTGCTAATTCTGTTTTAAATTGTTCATGATAGTATATGTACAGTAATATCGTCCATGCTGAAGAGTCGGGTAAAATCAGTAGCAGGTTTTATTTTGAGAAACCAGAAAATCTGGTTAATTCAGAGAATTTAATAAAAGAAAGTTGATGTTTTTGATGAAATAACATCCAGAATTAAATATGTTTAGTGTCATTGTTGTGGTATTTATATATTTTTTTATTTTATTTTTTCTTCTTGCTTTCAGGGAAGCCACAAAGCCAGAGATGAAAGTCGACTAGGAGAGACTGAGTGAGTGTAAACGTCTCCGCTCTTCTAAACGATGAATCCACCGTGTATTTGTTCAGTAAAGAGCAGCATCAGTGAGTGAGGTCTAATAAATGAGCACAGAATCTTGTAACAAGCCTGGATTCATCTGGTGAATGTTTTGGGATTGTGTCCCAAATTAATTTTGTCTTAAATTCTGACCTGCGTGACTAAACTGGCCCCAGATAACGCTGATAAAGAACAAAACAAAAAAGGCTAAAATGCAGACTGATGCACGTACACTATTAATTTACAGCAAAATAGGGCTTTTCTTAAGACGCAAGTCTTTCACTTATAAGTTGATATCTTTATATTTCAGCTGTGAGAAGAAATTAAAAAATGAGTGCATTGTTTTTAAAAAAAATTTTTTATTATTATTATTTTTTATTTTTTTCCCGATTTTCTCCCTAATTTAGTCGTGTCCAATTCCTCCCTGTCACTAGGGGGCCCCCACATTAAGGCTACTACTACCATTCAGTTGGGAGGGCCGAAGACTATCACCTGTTTCCTCTGAACCACGTGACGCCAGCCGACCGCATCTTTTCGAACCTTTCGCTCACGCACCGTTGGGGCGGGGTAACACACTCGGAGGACAGCGCTATCCGCTCCTTCCGCTTGCGTGAGCTCACAGACGCCCCTGATTGGCTGTAGAGCCGTGATTAATGTGTGAGCAGGAATGTGAAGTAGGAACATAATAGTCAGTCTTAGCAAAAAAAAAAAAAAAAAATTTAGTTTAGGAACAAGAATAATAACAGTTGTTTTGAAATGAAGAAGAGAGAAGAAGAAAGTCTTAGAAATAAAATCATGAGTCAGCAGAAAGGAAGCGCCCCGTGAGTCAGTGCTCGCAGGAATGTGTGTGTGTGTGTGTGCTTCATTTTTAACAACCATGCTCGCTGATGCTTCTCTTCAACCTCAGATCACCCGCTCTCTATTAAAGGTTAAGTTTTTATGATTTTAGACGTGCGTGCAATGTAGAATGATGATTAACCTGATTAGTAATATTTGTCTTTTGCGTGTGTGTTATTTTCAGAGATAAAACCACAAGGTCGTGTAAACGCAAGCTGGACCTAACATTGTTATCTTCAGGGTCTCACGACGCGACTAAAGCCCAGAATCTCGAGAAAAAAGATCCTGAAAGCCCCCCGCCGGCGAAGAGATGGGTGATCGGCCCTCTTTTCCAGTCGTTCAAATCCAAGATGGCGAGCTTCACGGAGATCGTCATGAGTCCCGTGCGGCTTTTCAAATCCAGCGAGGTTCCGACCGTGTCGAACGACGAAGCTCGGCCCGAGACTCGCGAGAAAAAGGAGGACACGGGAACGGATGGCGTGTTTTCAAAAGAAGAGCAGAAGGTTACTCCTGTGCCGAAATTGCAGGTGGTCCAGAGACTGCGGTTCGACACCAATTTGAGCAACGCGAGCGATTCGGAGCAGAATAAAGCGACCGTTTCGCAGAACGGATCAGAACACGACCAAGACTCGATCCCAGAGGACGATGGGTCTTTCGGGGCGTTAAATCCCGCGACCACCAGAAGATCAAACAATCAGATGGGTGCTTCAGATGTTCACGGAGGCAACGCCAAAGAAGAACAGAGCACTGATTCTACGGATCCGCCTCTACACCCACGCGCAGCGCGGGACGGAAACGTGTTGGAGGAGTTAACAAAGCACACACGACCGTCAGGGAGGCGTAAACACCAACACCAAGATCAACATCAAGATCGGCCTCTGAGCAAGAGGTCGAGGCTTCCGACTCCTGCCGTGGGAAAGAGGAAGAAGAGCAGAGCACTGGGAAGACGTGAAGTAGAGAAAGAATCTCCTGCGATCTTGGAGAACCCGAGGCTGGTCCAGAGCGTCAAACGGAGAAAGGTTCCGGTTATGGATGAGCCTCGTAGCACGCGCGGTAATGCTGATGTCTGGCAGACGTCAGACTTGAGCTCTCGTCCTGCCTCAGAGGGAGAGAAAAAATTTCAGACACGAGCATCCAGAAGAAAAGAAAAAGATACGAAAGGTACATTAGTAGTAGACTCAGACTTCACGGGCGACTCCAGATTAAACAATCCCACAGCGGCAGAAGATCACGCTTCGTCAGGATCCACGACGAGACCGAGTTCCAGAATGACTAAACAGCGTAACAACAATAAAGTATGCGAGGAGAGGAAGTCTGACATCGCGGTTGATGAGAGAGGGTGTGGTGACAGAACATCAGAGTCAAAACCGGTCCGGAGAAACATCCGACAGACGAGGCACAGATCAGATGCGTCGGCAGCGAGAAACATGCAAGTCAGGAAAAAGGATTCTAGAAGAATCAAGCGAGTCATGGACGCGTTCGAAGACCAGGGGATGTCCATGTCCCTGACGCTGAAGGTCGGATCAGGGGTTGGCAGAGAAAATGAAGCGAGCTCGATCATGACCTGCGGTATCACCACAATAGGAAGGAAAATGGGAGAGGAAGTGATGCTAGCGGACACTTCCTGTCCATCCGGAGCGACACCTGAGGACCGTTTTTGTGCATCCGGGCACCTTGGCAGAAAGGCTGAACTGACGCCGTGGCAAGTGCGTTTGGACGGAACCGAAGCGCAAGAAGAGTTGGAACAGGAGGACGAGTCGAGACCAGCGCCCATGTCGTCAGGTGGGCTCAAGCGCAGCCTGTCCTGCCCCGACATCGCCTCGCTGCGGCACGGCAGCGACAGGCCCCTCTGTTATCCTCTATCTCCCCTGAAAAAGGAGCATCATTTAAATGAGAATGCCCCGTCTCCAATCAAACGCGCCCGCAGACACACGGTGTGCAGTGTGGAAATCGAGCGCGAGATCGCCCCCTTGTGCCTCCGCAAGGAAGTGTATCCGAACTGGGGCAACCATCCGTACCCGCGCTCCCCCTCGAAATCCTTGGCGACGCTCGTGTCCTGCTTCTTATCGAGTCCGATGGCGTTCCTGTCGAACAGATCGGGCCGCGGACACGGAGGTGATGGCGGCGGGTACGGAGCCAGCAGTAGTGACCTCGCTCTCGCGACGTCATCATCGCCTTCTCCGCCGTCGCTACGTTCTCCCGCGTCCCCCAGGATGACGGCCGGACCTGCTTTCTTCGTCGATGCTCCTCACAAACCTGAGCAGTCATCCGTGTCCTCACACTGCAGGTAAAACAACACAAAAGCGAATTCGAGTCAATGAGCTAACAGAGCGGTGTTTAGATTTTTATTGTATTTTTTGTTTGTTTGTTTGATTTAGTAGTGTGTTTGATGTCGTATCGATGGAGGCTGAAGGTCCGCTTCGGCAGGAGACCGACGAAAAGGAACCATGCTCGGCCGTGTCAGAAGAGAGAGCCTTGTCTGATTCGGAGATTAAGGTATCGTGTTTCTGTCTCTTAGTCATTTCGGTCCGTTCAACTGATCTGGTGCTTTACTAGTGCTGAGTTCGACTGGCTTCAAGCACAAGTATTCGAGTTACAATGTGTGGAAATAAACTAGCTAGCAAGCTAACCCTGACTGTATATTTACCGCCTCAAAACCACAATCTGTATCAACTTCGTTATAGGTTTAATAAACAAAAGTATAAGTGTTTGTTCATCTAAAATAAATACAACTCCATAGGAAATGAAGTAAAACCGTTCTGTTTGCTGTTGATGCTGTGAGCAGCCACGTCACCCGCAACTTCAGGATGAGGAGCTTCAAGAGCTGATTATTATACATGGGCGAAAAAAATCCAGTTTCAGTTACATATCAGTTATTTTGCGTATCTGTTCATGTTTTGTCAAACTGGCCGCAAAATCGATATTTAAAAAAAACAACACATAATTAAAAATTTCGTTTATGTTTGCATTTAATATTGTTGCAGTTCCTCGAGAATCCTGCAGGGAGCGTGCTTCCCAACATATTCACACAGCTCAGCGTTATAGATGGTGATCGTGGAAGGAGAATTATTAAATTAAATTACATTTTAATCTTGGATTGCGAGCGTAATTCACTCCGGAAGCGCGGCTGTAATCCAAAACTCTCGTATATCAAAGCGAATTTCCCCAATAAGAAATAATGGAAACTCAGACGATTCGTTTAATTAATCTGCATTTATCTTTTGAATAGATTCGTGACTGATGTGAGGGAGACACGAGTGTTTGTTTGTTAGTCAGGGACGACCTGTAATTATATGTGTGAATTGATTCTGAATCCAAAACTGACGTGTTGATTTAATGAATCGAACAACAACTGTTTAATTAATTTCCACATTTTCAAAATGAACAAACATTTTCCTATTTCGCTCTGCTAGGGAGATAAAATACAGATTTTTATTTTTATATTTTTTCATTTATTTATTAATTTATTTGTCTGTCAAGATTTTTTTCATTCATTTAGACCGTGCGACTTTTGTATTGATCCTTGTTCACGTCCATAATTGATTTGTTTAGCTTTTCTTTTTATTTATTTTGTTTCTTCCAGACTGACAGCAAGCAGTTGGAACGGAGAAAAGTGTCCTCCATCCGCATCCGCAAAACTCTTCCCAAACCCCAGTACAACCTCACTCCCATGGGTCTTCCCAAAGCCGTCAGGTCGGTCCCGCCCTACTTCATCTGTGTGCGCGTGCGTGCGTGTGTGCGTCACATGTATATAAATGTAGATGTCGTGTATTTCCAGGGTAAAGAAAAAGGTTTTTAGTGTGGAGGAGATCTACACTAACAAGAACTTCAGCAAACCTCCTGAAGGGTGAGACCTCAAACACACACACACACACACACACACACACACACACACACACACACTAAAATGTTTAAATGATTCATTACTTGCGCGCACACTTTCGTGGTTTAAGTTTAGAATCTCACAACCTTTATGCTCATTATGTCATCGTGCTCGTTTTGTGGCAGACTCCGCCTACTGTGCTGTGATTGGCTGCGAGTTTTTACATCACTGAGTCAAAACAGCGATGTTGAAAAGCAGGACCAAAAAAAACATGAACTAAAGTTATATACTTAAACAACACAGTGTGATACAATAAAAATGTAAAAATGTTTAACTGCAAAAAAAATTATTGTATTTATTTTGGATTCTTTTAAAAATATATATTTTTATATATAGGTTGTGTTTCATGTGTTTTTTTTTTTTTTTGTTACACTGTTTGTGTAGGTATATTTGTCTTGGCCACAGCAGAGGTGTACTTTTTGTCCTTGATGCGCACGCACGCACACACACACACACACACACACACACACACACACACACACACACTACTACGATTAAACAAGATTTAGACTTGGGTTGCAGCTAGGGGATTATTAAAGCTTCATTTCTTGAATGATAAATCCACCCGAGTCGTCAGTCGTCATTAGTTCCATTTAAAAATCATAACCGGGGCAGATTAAAGCGTACAGTGGAACCTCGGATTACGAGTAACACGGTTTACGAGTGTTCAGCAAGGAGAGCAAAGATTTTTAATAAATTTTGACTTGAAAAACGAACAAGTCTTGGTTTAAGAGCACCGAGTATCATGTATCACGCATCTGAGCCAACGGATTTTCTCTCTCTTGCGCTGCGGAATTGTGGGTAATCGTCTCCCCTGCTGGGTCTTAGTGCTCGTCTCTTACTGGTATAATCAACATCCGTGTACTTTTTTTCCCCAAAGGTAAATGCAGGTTAATTTGTTTTATTTTTACTTAAAATTTTGTGTTAATTAGTAGTATGTATTTATTTTTTGGGTTGTGGAATGAATAATTTGAGTTTCTATGTTTTTGATTTGGTTTATGAGTGTTTTGGAATACGAGCCGCTTCCGGAACGAATTATGCTCGTAATCCAAAGTTCCACTATATAAAATAAATATGCTGCCTTTAACTCTACACCTGACTCTTTATTCTGTTGATCAAGACCTTTAATTTTACGAGGAGGTGCAAGCTCCTGATTGGTCGGTGTGAAAACGTGCAGCTGACACCGCTCCCTTATGACTAAGGGTTTAGATTTAGACCTAGTGTACGTGTAAAACTGCAATTTAACTAAACAGGTTGTTTGCTTTTTCATCGTCAAGAAACTTTTTAAAAAAACCAAGCTGTGTTAAAGCATGCCAAACCAGCAGATGGCGCTGTAATCCTGACTGTAAAGCCAAATTGGCCAATCCGAAGCCTGAAAGCAAAAAAAGAAGTCATTTTTCTGTCCTTATAGCACTGAAACCTGAGTATTTGTACTCAGTACATCTTCACCCGTGAACAAGTTTTCCAAACTATTTTATTTTAGTTTATTTAGAATGAAACGACCCCTGATTTTTAAAAATACTCTTGTACATGCGGATCAGATCTGATATTTAGATTAAAATACACTTTTCAGTCAGACAGTCAGTGGAAGCATCGTAGATTTAATGTAAAGAAACGATAAATAAAAAAAACAGATAAGCAGAAATTATCTAAAAATTCAGAAAGTAATGCTTTTCCAGGACAGAAAACACTATATAAAGATCAGGAAACACCAAGAAAGTAAACAAAGTCGATATTAAACATGCTAAACGTTTTGATCAGAGGATTACAGGAGCTCCAGGTGCAGTTTGTGCAGCTTTTATAATCAAATGAGTTGCCTGGTTTTATTGAGAAGCTGCAGCATGTCTTTTGGAGACTTTGTCATACCGGCTCATACAAAACACTCCACCACACACCCTGTGAGACACACGCACGCAATCACACACACGAAACACAGGAGCCAAACTTATGACCCAGTTATGTTTTGTTTTTGTTTTTTTTTTCCCACTGAAGCTTTTATGTCATCGTTGGCTTTCTTTAAAGGTACAGAAACACGTTACAAAAGAAATAACATTTAATATTTAGTAGAAAAAGTAAAAAAATAAAAATAATGTGTATGTGTACTTACTTAATAAAAGAGGGGTCATTAAAAAAATAAACATCTAACAAAAAAAAGTGATCTCTGGTAACTGATTATCTGTCATGTTTATCTATTTTTATATATTTGTTGTAAAAGGCTCAGAGGTGCTGAACACATGAATAAGTTATTACACACAACCTAGTTTACACTTTATTTCATTTTATACGTTTTAGAATAGTTTGGATAAAAGTGTTAAACTTTTTTGAATCCAGTGCATTATGGGTAAACGAGTTATTTTTTCTATTTCCCGTGTCTTCTTCGTCCAGACGCTTGGAGACCGTATTCGAAGCCCCTCTCAGCCGCCGAGACGGTTCCCAGTCCCTGATCGGTCCGAAACGCCTAAAACGATTTATTGAGTTTCCAGAAGTGGGCGTGGCCAGGAAGCCGAAGAGACCCCTGGTCGGCGGAGCCGGAGGGGGCGGAGCTCAACGGAAAGCAGCAGGGAACACCGGGACGGGAAGAACCCGCAGGGGCAGAGAGGGAGACGCTCCAAAAGACTTCGATTCACTTCTGTGCTCGAAACTGAACGAGCTGGACGTGTGGATGGAGAGGGAGCAGATGATGTACTGAACGTGTGTGTGTGGGTGTACACATGCAGAAATGTATGTTTTTGTACTCGTGTACAGACAGATTCTTGTACAGTCTTAAGTGTGTGTGAGGGATTGAAGAGAGCACTTAACTTCACCCGAGGCCACTTCCAGACTCGCACGAATTTTAAGGACGCACTCGATTTAACCGCGAATAACGGCGTCCGATCCGTTTGTACGTTTAACGTTTGTATCGTGCTGAATTAATTTTATACACCAGATATATCGACTCTCACATGCTCAGCTGAACAGAAACTTTCTAAAGCGAACACGTGACTCATTCGCGAACACGTGACCTCCGGAGGTCCGGCGTTTTGAAAACGGTTAACCATCGAATCCGCACGCGTCTGCTGTCCGTCACGTCACGAGCTGACGAGCCTGATCGGTTCGCTCGGTCTCTCAGGGTAGTTCTGCGTGTCCGGGTTTAATACTCGTTTCTTTACTTCGTGACCATGTTTATTTGTTATAAAAGTTGTTTTTGTAAAATAGTAAGACTGTTTGTTTATAGTCCGATATCAGCTGATCACACGCACCAGCCCAGCAGCTCTTCTGCAATATCTGAGGTTTCAAAACCGAACACGCGTCACCCCGTCCATCATGTCCTCATGGGTCTATTGCTGTCTTCTTCTTTTTATATGTATATACACACACACGTGTTAAATAATTCATAAAAGCTATAACATGTAGCTATAAGAACATCCGTCCTGTACTGGTGAAAGTGAATTGTTTTTCTGTGTAATATATTTTGTTTTTTATGTTTATACTTATTATTAAATTGAACAGATGCTTGTAAACCATTGGAAAGTATTTTATTTAATGCTCATTCATTGTAGAAAAATTGCAAACAAAAAACTCAATGTACAACAATAATAATAATAATAATAGTTATAATATATTAGCACAGCGCTTTATAAGAACCGTAACACAAGCTTGCACTAATTGTAGGGAGTTTGGAGATTCTTGAACCCAGGACCGTCTCAAAGTCTAGACTGTGGTGCAATGATTAAAATAATATGCCGTCTACACCGTTTGAGACGAGCACTGCGCCCGGTCTACTTCGTAACAGATTGTAACACATTTAGTTCCAACATGGAGTTCTCATTCCCTCTGCGATTAAACACACTTCTTGTAATGCATGTAAAGTGTATGATTAGTGTCTATAAAAGTTCTGAAACTGATTAATGCTAATGGGTGTGTCTGGTGAGAAACGTTTACGCACCCTCTAGAACTCCGTCACGGTAATAAAAAAAAAGCGTGGGAATAAAAAAAAACAAAAAAAACAACAACTTTAAGATCCGTGTGAACTGTCTAGGTTTTGGTCCAAAACGAGCTGTGTGTGATCGGGATGGACTCCTTCTCACAAGTGCAAATCCTGCCTGAAAACGAGCACGTATTTGTTCTTCGCTCCTCCATGCCTCTTTCAAGTCTTTCAAGTTCTCGTGTGTCGTCTTGAGCTCTGCCGCCTTCCTAGGTTCCTTGGTTAAACCCACTGTTGTTGAAGAGATGAAGAGGACGATAAGACGACGACTATCTTGGAAGGTCATAGGTTCAAACCCCGGCACCACAAAGGCTGAGACCTTAATCGAGGCCCTCAAAACTTAACTTCTCAGTAATGTATAGGTTTGCAGGATTGGTAAGGGATGATAATTTTAACCAGCTGATCGAACGGCACCAAAGGGGGGATTAAAAAAATTAATAGTTTTATCTTCCTGGGTGTTGAGGAAATTTCAGGCATACAAACGACTGAGGAGAAGAAGAACAGGGCCTGGTGGAAGCCTTTGTGTGAATCTTCCTGTCTTCTTGGACTTTATGCCACAGCTTTATTGCTCTTTTTTCGTTTCACTCGGTGCCATTTTTCGGGACTCTAGAGTGTTTCAGGGGTTTATATCACATCACGTGGTTGGATCTTTCAGCCTGCTTTCCCTCGAATCGAAAGTATTTTTGCGTCCTCGGTCTCAGCGCTGTGTTCTTATGAATTTCAGTTTTTCATAAAGCTCAAATGTCTCAGTTTATAAACGTCAGAATGTATGACAGCAGTCCCAGGAGCAGTACGAAGACGGCTATAAAACCCAACGATGCGAAGAACGATCCTATCGCCCAGTATAATGTTTTTCTCGAATACTCTTCGGCGTTCTTAATGCTGGATCTCTTGTTGAGCTCTCGAGTCTAAAGAGAGAGAGAGAAAACATGGTTAAGTCAAGGTTAGACTTTATAGGAGTTAATAGGAAGAATATCAGATTTTTAAGTCAACAAACCAAATATAAGCTCTTAGTCATTTTTTGTCTGGAATGAACGAGTCCCGTTCATTTAACGAGCCATGATTCCCAAAAAACATCCAGACCCAGCTAAGTCACTTTATGCTTGATGGCGAGGTGTGTGTACCTTGACCGAGTAGATGAGTGACATGATTCCGACGCAGGACAGGCCACATACGATGCTGCAGATTGCCAGCTTCCTGTAGTCTTTGGCTCTGTGGTGGACGCCGTCGTGACCCCCCTCCACATCGTCCGTGTGCTTCAGCGGGGCGCTGCTGACTGCGTTGTGGTTTGAGGTAGACATTTTATTCTACACTGAAAACACACACACGCACACATACAAGCAACAGTCAAGATCAAGTCCTTCCTTAAATCTTCTCGCAGTTTCATTATGTCTTTGCAAGTAAATATCTTCTCGTTTGGTTTCACACACGTACACACACCTACACACACACACCCCTACAACCACACTGACACCACGGTGTCATGAAACCATCTAGTACTGTAAAATGCAGCACTTCAGGTTACAATGCAAGCTTGTGGTTAAAAAAAAAAAAAAAAAGAAATAGCAACCATGAAAATTCTTCAAAGGTTTCTTATCCTTTAAAAGAAAAGAATGAAAGAAAAACAGATTGTTTACGTGTAATGGTTGATTTATTTACCCGGTCGTTAACGCCGTGTGTTTGTTAATCCGTGTGTCTGAACATTTAAACAGGAAAGCATCTCGATTTCTTTTAAAAAGGAATTGAATTTACAGGAAATGTCTTCAGAGACAGGAAACGTGACGTTTTTCGGTTAAACGTCTCGAACTTTGGCTGAAAGTCTACACTTCGAATCATTTAACATCCTGTCCAAATACTCACGAACTCGACGAAACTCAACGGAGTCGATGTCGTGTGTTTAGTCGAGTTCCTTTATTTGTTTTTTTTGTTTTATTGTTAATGCTGATGATGAATAACAGTAGGGGAAGTTTACTGTACACCCAAATTTAGCACCACACGCTTTCACACACACACTTATAAAAAGACCGAGCCTGGCTGAAGAACACAATTTATACAGTACACACACTTCAAAAACTCACGCCAGTCAGCCTAACCTGCATGTCTTTGGACTGTGGGAGGAAACCAGAGAACCCAGAGGAAACCCACCAAGCATGGGGAGAACATGCAAACTCCATGCACACAGTAGAAAGGCATGCTAATTGCTCTTCCCAAATTGCTCAGTGTGTGAATGATCATGTCAGTGTGTGTGTGTGTGTGTGTGTGTGTGTACCCTGCGATGGATTGATACCCTGGACTCTCCTGTGATTGCCCCCCCCCCAAGCTTATCTTGTTTCCTAAATGATAACTGTGATAATAGCATGAAACAGCAATCTTTTTAGAAGCTGTGATTCTTTTTGTTTGTTGAAACGTGTACAACAGGCATCAGATTGTGTTTATCCAGTGGGCGGAGCTAAAGCGGAGCGGTTAAGTCACTACACATGTTCCTGCTGGTTGTATTGTGGGAATGTTGTGTACGTTTATTTCTGCACGCGCCACAGGCTGTATTCAGTATGTTCGTGTTTGGGGTGTGTGTGTGTGTGTGTGTGTGTGTGTGGGTTGCTGGGTTGCTGGAAGAACCATGGTGAGTCACAGGTGACTCACATCATAAGAATGGTGTTCCTTTAGAGAGCTCGGGTTACACACACACACACACACACACACACATACACACACACGTGCACAAGCTGTGACACAATTATAGTGTAACAGATTTTACCGCAGATTCACCTTCCTGTTTGTGCAGAAAGTGAGAGACAGAGAGACCCAGCAAACACGGGTCCGACGGAGACGTCGTCATTAGGACGTCACAAAAACAGTTGCTGTAGGACGTCATTAACTGGTAAAAATATAAACATTTCCTAAAAATGTATTCCAAGATGTTTGAACACATCTACAGGTGTCTGGGGTGGCAAGTACAGCCGTTACTTTGACTTTTAGCTAAGTGTTGTTCTATATATATATATATATATAGATACACACCCTCCAAGCAAAAAAAACTGGACGATTTGTGACCGATGTTGTAAATCAGATAAAGTCAAACAACTTTCAACTTTGGAACTATTTTTCAACCATGACGGGACGTGTCGGAGGGACGGCACTTCAACGGTCATCAAACGTCCAAATGTTTGCTGGGGAAGAGAGTGAGGTGGAGAGACAGAGAGATGAGTATTTAATGAAGAGAGAGACAGATGGAGAGTGAAGATGGATAGAGAGACGAACTACGAGAGTAACTGTAATGGAAATAGACAGGAGACAGGCGGGGAGGGAAAGAGACTGAAATGGAGATAAACAAAAAAGACTGAGGGAGAGAAAGAGAGACAGACAGAGAGATTGTAAAAAAACAGAGACCGAAATAGAGAGAAAGTCAGCGAGACTGAGAGAGGGAAGGAGAGAAAGTGAGACAGAAGGAAAAATGGAAAGACGGTTAGACAGAGAGAGTAAAGGATAGAGAGAGATGGCGAGACAGAGACAGAAGGAGAGAAAGACAGCGAGACAAGGAAAGATGGAAAGACGGTGAGACAGAGAGGGAAGGAGAGAAAGACTGATTGAGAGTAAATGGAGAGAGAATTTTGCAGATACAGAGTGACTGATGAAACACACACACACACACACACACGTGTCTCCCTCTCCGCTTCTCATCCCTCCCTCCCTCGCAGGTGAATCCTGTCAGGTGTGTTTTCTGGAGCAGCTGTTGTTCTCTCACGGGTGTGTGTTATTGTGTGAGAATTAAAATGACTGAGAGAGAGAGAGAGACCTGGAGTTTTTCCTCGTCTCCTGTCTCTCTGTCTCTGAACACTCGCGTGTCTCGTCTCTCTCTCCAAGGTGAGACACCTGACCTGTCGTCCACAGCCGCCGTTTATACGGTGACATGACTTTTTTTTTTTTTAGAAATAAACTATTGGCTTTATAAACCTTTATTAACGTTTCTGTGTGTGTGTGTGTGTGTGTGTGTGAGCGAGATATGCAATTACTTAAGTGTATTGAACACATTCCTTCAGGTGTGTGTTATTTTCTGCTCCTCTCTTATGGACGTGTTTAAAAGGTGCGGCTGAGATTCCAACAGCAGAAACAATAAACCCATAAACTCTGATCAGTGATTAATGAGGAGAGTAACGACGTGCTGATCACAAATATTTCACTCTCTCTCCTTTTCTTTTTCTTTCTCTCTTCAAATTATATTTTTTTTATATTCATCCACTTCATCCCTCCAGCTTTTGTAATCTACTTTTTTCCTTTTATCTTTTTGTTTGTATCTTTCTTTCTTTCTTTCTTTTCTCACAATATAATTTTTCCTCTAACAAATAACATCTTTTTCCTTTGTCCTTTACTTCTCTCTTTCTCTTCACATTTTTTATTTTGTCTCTACCGACGGGCATCTTTTTTTTTTTTAAAACTTCTTTCCTTTTGGTTTCTCTTTTCTTATCTTTTTTTTCTTCACATTTTTCACTTTTTATTAAATTACTTTTCTTTTATCTTTTTTTCTTTTGTTCCTATTCTTTTTTCATCTTTCTTTCTTTCATCAATTTTTTTTACATTTTTTTTTTACTTTTATTAAAAGACTGTTCTTATTTCATTTGTTTCCTTCTTTTACTTTTAATTTGTTTTTCATTCATCTTTTTTCCTTTTTGTCTGTTTCTTTGTTCTTTCTGACTTTGATGTTATTTTACTCTGTAACTTTCCTGTAAATCATTTACACTGTCGCACCATTAAGACGTTTTAAGTTACATAAAGCTCTTAGTGACATTTTCATGTGTGTGTGTGTGTGTGTGTGTAAATAAGCAGGTGTACAGTAAACACTCAATACTGTACAATCTGTGCTGCTCTCTGGGAAACACACCCTATACATACATACATACAGATCTCACACACACACACACACACACACACACACACTCCTCAGTCTGTCCTGTGTGAGAAAGTATCCTCAACCTGTGTGTGTGTGTGATCTGTGAAAGGTTAGTGCACTGTGGTGTGTAAAGAGTTGCTGAGAGAGTTTTATACTCACAGTCTGGAATTCCTGAGCGCTGTCTGTCTGTCTGTCTGTCTGTCTGTCTGTGTGTCTCGTAACAACACCGCCCCTCCTCAGGTGATCTGCTGTGCTCCTGTGTCCTCCCTGTCTTCAGGCTCTGCCCAGGAATCTGTCCGAGCCTCCGACACTAATACTGAAATCAACTTATCGCAGTGTGTGTGTGTGTGTGTGTGTGTGTGTGAGAAAGAGAGTGTGTCCCAAGTAAAGAACTGTTTCACTTCCTTTCGGACTTCACTTTGCAACAGTGCCACAGACACACCTCTGCGTGACGGAGTGAAACACCACACCTCCTTACATTCTCTCTCTCTCTCTCTCTCTCTCCACAATCTGATTCAACATTTTCCATGAGAGAAGAAACCAAAGAAAAAAGGAAATTGAAAAAATTGAAATGGTGTGGAGACAGATTTTTGTCCTTTTGGTTTTTTCTTTCTGTTTTTTCAAATGGTCTCTCTCTCCTGTCTAAGACTCCTCTTCCACAAACAGTGAAGAGTGAAGTGAAGATACAGAAAGAGGAATGATAATAGGAAACTGGAACCGTGTGATGACCGTTCCTTTTCTTCTTTATGGTTTGTCTTTGTCTTTTCTTTTCTCCCTCACTACTTATTCTCTTTCTTCTCTTTCTTTCTTTTCTCTGGATTTTCTTTAAATCCTATTTCATCCTCTCTCTCTCTCTCTCTCTCTCTCCATCTCTCCATCTCTCTCTCTCTCTCTCTCACACACACACACACACACACACACACACAGTCTGGCTCCTAAGTTCCCTTTCTTTGTCTCTCTTCCACTTTGATAAATGCCTGCACATTTTTCTTTTTCCTTTATCTCACCTGACTATCTTTCTGTTTCTTCAGAACCTTTAAATATGCAAAATTTATCTTACAGGATTGTAACAGAGACACTGTTTTCTTTTTTTCTTCTTTCTTATCTGTGCTTATAATGGTGCTGAAACATCAAACACAATTTTTTTTTTTCTTTTTAGAGGAGTCACTTTCTTTACGCCTAACTAAAATTCTTTAAAAATAAATATATGAATAAAAATGTACAGCTTGTCAGACTGTGTGCTGTCGTGAGTGAACGTCTGCCAGGAAGAGGAATTCCCCCAGAGCCCACTGTGCACTTTTAACTCCAGACCAAAGCTTTCGGTTCTTTTATGCGTTTCATTAAACCGTCTACACAAACCCCGGTTTCCTCCTTTCATCCCGCCACCTTCCTTTATACTCTTTATTTTATTCCTCCACCCTTTCTGCTCTGTGTGCTTTGTGTATGAAATTCATTCATTCATTCATTCATCTTCTATACCGCTTTATCCTTGATCAGGGTCGCGGGGGACCTGGAGCCCATCCCA
>JAQQZS010000008.1:2427317-2445081 GCA_030068045.1 Platyallabes tihoni | reverse complement strand
TATTGTAAAATATAGTAGCATAAATATATATGTACAAATGAATTCGCATGATTTGTAATATATATATATATATATATATATTTTAAAAAAAAAAACATGGCCAAATTGAAGGATATGCCAGGGCTTCCGGAAGTGACGAATCCATCTTTTGCAGAAAGCGCATGCGCGGTTACGTCTCAGTATAAAAGCGCAGGCCGGCTCTTAGCCCGTTCTCTTTCATTCCGACCAGCGACAAGATGGTGAGTCTTATTCTACTTTATTGCACTCGTGTCTCAATCTTAAGTAAATCCTCACCATCCTTACATTGTCATATTCATTTTCATGAGAAACGAATAATATAGCCTTAAATTTACTGTTAGGTAGTATATTGTATAGTTTATGGTGTATATTTTAAAATTTTTGCTGCGGGGTAAAATGGCGACCCTCCACATCGTGGTGTTGGTCAAATAAAATAACTCTAATTTTTTTTGCTCGAATATTTTAAGTATTATTCCTACGCGTGTGAAAACTAACTCCTGGTTATAAATATGGAATAAATTTATAAAAGTAGGCTAGTAAATGGGTTTGTGTTGTGCGACGTGTTCCAAATAGCTGTTCCGGCATGTTCGTGCACTTGATTCATATTAATACGCTTCTTCGTGCACTACGTTTTAAAAAGAATCATTTGGGACGTCTCCTTAATGAGGAGTTAAAAACAAGCTAGATTTCTAATACGGCACTGTAGTTTGAACTAAGTTTAATTATTTGCAATAATTCTTGTGGGATTTTTAACTAAGTAGTAACTTGTATAACTTCATTGAGTAAATAGTTTTTGCTTTTATTAAATGTGTGGATGTAGGACCCCCACGTGGTCATGGTTATTTCAGTTCACTGGTGCTTTTATAGACTTGGTATGTTTAGTAAGGAGAAATGAATATCAATATGATGTGATTGTATTTGAGTTTGTAAATGTTATACCTTTTTGTTTTTTTTTTCCCCTAGTCTCACCGTAAGTTTTCGGCTCCCCGCCATGGGTCTCTGGGTTTCTTACCTCGCAAGAGGAGCCGCAGACACCGCGGTAAGGTGAAGAGCTTCCCCAAGGATGACTCCAGCAAACCCGTCCACCTGACCGCCTTCCTGGGCTACAAAGCCGGCATGACGCACATCGTCCGTGAGGTCGACAGACCCGGCTCAAGTGAGTGTGCATTCCGTGTCGCACGTTTGTGCAGTAAACTTGTTCAGATGTATAAGTGGCAGCAGTGATGAGACTCTCGACGGGCGGACATATTTGGGTCTCGAACCCTTGCTGAATGTCGAGTACTGAGTCCTGGTCATTTAGGAATTGTACTCCTGCTTTTTCGAGAACGGCGTCCGGTTCTAAAAATCATGTTCTCTGTTTATTTTGCAGAGGTGAACAAGAAGGAGGTTGTTGAGGCAGTCACGGTTGTCGAAACTCCTCCCATGATTGTAGTTGGAATCGTGGGATATGTTGAGACCCCTCGTGGGCTGCGCTCCTTCAAGACCATCTTCGCTGAGCACATCAGTGACGAGTGCAGACGCCGCTTTTACAAAAACTGGTGAGCTTTTAGAAATGCATGTATTTTTGCATGGTACTATTATATATATATATTTTTTTGGAGCTTTCAAGCATCACGCTAACGTGTCGGTGTGTCGCAGCTCCTCTCGGGTGCCTCGTGCCCTGATGAGCTCCAGGCTCCTCTGGCCGGTGGAAAGAGCTCCTTAGAAACCGAGCCATGAGCTGAAAGCACCACTCGAGCCGCGAGTCGCCCCGCTACAGACGGGCTAACGGCTTCGCCCAGCCTCCTTCCTCTGACCCTGTCGGGTTACGAAGGGACTGCGCGCCAACCTTGTGCTTCTGCTTGTTCTCATGGTGTGTTTTCAGGTACAAGTCCAAGAAGAAGGCTTTCACCAAGTACAGCAAGAAGTGGCAGGATGATGAGGGTAAGAAACAGCTGGAGAAGGACTTTGCCTCCATGAAGAAGTACTGCAAGGTCATTCGCATCATCGCCCACACACAGGTGAGAGTGCTGTCTAATTGTGAGAGAACTTGCTTATTACTAAGGATCACAGGGTGACCCAGCAACTTTTTCTTTGCCCACTAACTCGCCCACTCTTTGTTTAGATGCACCTGTTGCCCCTGAGGCAGAAGAAGTCCCACCTGATGGAGGTTCAGCTGAACGGTGGATCCATCGGCGAGAAGGTGGACTGGGCCAGGGAAAAGTTGGAGCAGGCCGTTCCCATCAACAACGTGTTCTCTCAGGACGAGATGATTGACGTCATCGGGGTCACCAAGGGTCACGGATACAAGGGTGTGTGCATGCTCCTTAAACCGCCTCAGATCTGACATGACTCTTTTCCCTGTGTGTAGTGATGAGAACGTGGATCAAGCGTCAGGCATGGCGCCCGAAAAGCATGAGGAAATTTTCCATGCTGCCTTCCTTCTGACAACACGCCATAATGTTAGGATCGAAGCGAAAGAGAAAAAGGTTGCATCTTCCAGATACAAACATCCCTGGTCTTGTTTGTAGGTGTGACGAGCCGTTGGCACACCAAGAAGCTGCCCCGTAAGACCCATCGTGGCCTGCGCAAGGTGGCGTGTATCGGAGCCTGGCATCCTGCCCGTGTCGCCTTCAGCGTGGCCCGTGCCGGTCAGAAGGGCTACCATCATCGCACGGAGATCAACAAGAAGGTAAACACCCTGTACTGCACTGTGGTGTGATTAGTTGTATAACTATAGAATGGTTATTAAAACTTTTTTTTTTCTCTCTCCCTGCTTTTAGATCTACAAGATCGGACAGGGCTACCACACCAAGGATGGCAAAGTCATCAAGAGCAATGCCTCCACTGATTACGATCTGTCCAACAAGAGCATCAACCCACTGGTGAGGCTTCAACTATGTGTTTTATTAAAATGGGAATTAGTGTAACACTCAGCTTAGTGATTAACCACTAGGGGGAGCTGATGTGTCGTTAATAAAGCTGTAGCGATTATGTATGAGTGAGTATAGATTGGGAGCTAAACTTTAATCTCTCTATGCAGGGTGGATTCGTCCACTACGGTGAGGTGACCAACGACTTCCTGATGCTGAAGGGCTGTGTTGTTGGAACCAAGAAGAGGGTCCTGACCCTGCGCAAGTCCCTTCTGATCCAGACGAGCCGTCGCGCCCAGGAGAGGATCGACCTCAAGTTCATCGACACCACCTCCAAATTCGGTCACGGGCGTTTCCAGACCGTGGACGAGAAGAAGGCCTTCATGGTGAGTAATCTCCCGTGGTTCGCTTTCGTCCTCGAGCCGTGCACTGTTCGTAACCTGTTTCAGTGCTGCAGTCTGAAATCCGGGTTCCATTCCAGTGCTATAGAAACGCTCGGTAAGGCAGGGGAGTACTGTCGTCTGTGCATAACTCCCTGTTCACTAACTGACGACATCTGTGCAAAATCTAGATACAAGTCGATAGTTGTTCGTCCTCAGCTTTTGGATTTTATTTTTAACTGGTTCTTTCTCCCTACAGGGTCCACTCAAGAAGGACCGCATCGCCAAGGAGGAGACGGCCTGAGCGCCACACTGCCCTGCTGTGTCTGTGGGTTCATGAGATGTCATGTAGCACTGCAGAGCTGTTTAATAAAAAAAAAAAAATGGACAATCCTTGTTTGTTGTTTCATACATGGAGATGAATGAAAAAAAAAAAAAAAAAAAATTGGGCACTCTTGAATCAAAACGGTAAACTTGGGTCTTGATTTATTGACCATGACAAAATTGCATGGAGAACCAAAATGGAAACATACCTGAAGTGTGGGATTCAGGAGCTGGTTAATGGATTACTGTTGCTGTGTGCTGTTTAATAAATACAGTACAATTTTATTTGCATCTAGCTTTTAATAATCATTGTTGCAAAACAGCTTTACAGAAAATTATGGGGAAAGTTTCAGTTATGTAAACTTTTAAATTTGTCCCTGTTAAGCATGCTAGAGCATAACTCCGAGATGGCAAAAGGAAGAAATTTATGAGGAACCCAGATCCAGCAGGGAACCCATCCTCATTTGGGTGAAGTCGGATCTAGCAGGTGTTCGCAGTCATACAAAGAAATGGAAATTTAAGTATAATAGGAAAGTTATGAATTCCACTTCTGTTGGAGGCCTGGGTACAAAATTGTGAATAACTTTCTTTTATGGAAGGTGTAATGTCTTTAAATTCTCAAAGCAAAATAGAATTCTAAATTGTGTGAACTGAGTTTTTGCAATTTGGTCTGAATGGAAAAAAAAATCCTTGGAGCATTTATAATGCTTGAAATATTTGGCCCTTGTGGTATATTTCAAATGTATGCAGTTTAAAGCATTTGAAAATTTGGTGCATAAATATTGACCTTACCAAATATTCCTTCTTAAAAATGTTAGGTTGTTATTTTTCAACCTCAAATTCAAATCTTTACATCTGGGATATGACCGGAAGAACAATGGATTGTTGGTTGCTGTGTTCTTCAAATGGGTATTTTCAGGTGCGCAGTAGCAGTTAAAAGTATGAAGTGTGACTTTAACCTTTGCAACAGTTTGTGCGATTTGCCAACACTGTTAAATTTGCCTTACTTGGCGAACAAAGTATTTAAAATGAAATGACCATGTTAAGTAGGTGTGTATTGTTGAAATGGGGTTTTTTTTTATTTTTTTTTTTTTAAGGCTTTTTTGCATTTTGTGTAAGATTTAGACGTAGCACCACGGGTCCCAAGAATGTTATCAAAAACGATAGCAAGAAGAAAAGGGTTTTAAAGAAGCCGGTGCCGAGAGGAATCATAAATTAAGGTTTAGTGAGGTTTGTCATTTCATGTTTTACTTCATTTATGTCTTTTCTAAATGTTTTATTTTTATATGCAAAAATATGATTATAGTGTTGGAAATTGGTAATATTAGTAATATTTAAAAAAAAATTCTGGGTGGCTGGATCGGATTATATGCCTTTACATTATTTCCTATGGGACAATGTTTCACGATACGAAATTTCACCTTAAGAACTCGGTGCGCTCATATTCAGAACATCTCTAAACTCCCATCTTTCTACTCCTTCATGGGTGCTGCTGTTTCAGTGTTTATGTAAATGGCCTACCGCTGAGCCACGCCCCTCCAGAGATCAGCAAAGCTGAGAAACATAATACTGATTGACTTGTTTAAACCTGTCAATACAAACAGAAAAAGGGGGAATTTTTTTTTTCCTCAAGTTGTTTTTTTTGTTTGTACATACACACTGAACACTCATGTGGATATCTAAAATGACTGAAAAATGAATTTTGCATTATAGGTCATCTTTAAATAAGGAGTGCTGTGCTAGTTATACTCAAATACAACACTTTTGCAATTCTTGAAGCTTTCACCAGGTGGCGTCTGTGCGCTTTGTGTTCTGATGATGACCAAACTTTCCTTACTGTTTTGGGAATTGTAATGAAGCCATCTCAAACTGGAAATGTGGTTCAGTAAAGCCACATTGGAGCACAAGATGGGGGACCGGACAAGCAGACACACCTTGTTTGGAAACACCAGTCAGCCTAGACGGCACGGAGGAAACCGGAATACCTGGAAGAAACCCACCCCAAGTACAGGGCGATCCTGCAAACTCCAGGTGACAGCACTAACCCCAGCGTGAGAAGTTTGTCCCCTGAAGATCTTGGGAAGCTCTAAGGCTGTGTGGTGGTGACTTTTTAGCATTCCTTGAACATTCCCTGTTAGCTGGGACTCTGGTTTTGGGACGATAATCATCTTCCAACCAAGCACGACTCACACCTGATTCCACTTGTCTAATCAGTCCACCTTGGATTCTGATCAGCTGTTAACTGTTCCTCCTGTTGATCTGGAAACCACCATTCCATGTTCTGTTCAAGCCCGAGTCCCATGGTTCCTCTCGTATGTCCCCAGGTTCCCGACTTCAACCCTACACCCCTCAGGTGTGTCTTTGCCTCCTGTGTTAAACCTGTAGCCGGTTTGAGTCGAGGTCTGTATCCACCGTGCCTCACTTCCTTCTTGCCTTCTTTTTAGGTTAGGTGTTAAGCTTTGGGCAATGCCAAGGCCATTACAGGCTTTTTTTTTTTTTTTTTTGCACGGCAGCCTGTGGCTCACCTCAAGCAGATCAGAACTGCAGTCACGCCAAGAACTGACTGATAATCATCAGCGATGTCAAACTCTTCCCCTGTGGAACATTACCCCGAGTCTGAGCCTTTTCTTCATCACACAACCTGGTGTGTTCGGTCGTACTGAGCGGCAGTGCTGCAAATTAGGGGATGAAATCCAGACGTAATACCTGAAAGTGAGGAGAACTTAAATCCCAGAAGTTTTCGCACAATGTTAGAATGTTTGGAAAACCGTGCCGTTTGAACGCTTAAGGAACCAAAACACACAAGGTTCTAAGACTGCTCAGAACCTAAAACTGTCCAGAAGTGTGTTCTTTTACAGCTACAGATGCACCGGTACCACTTTTTGTCCAAACGTATTAGGGTTCTTGCCGATACTGAGTACCGATACCAGTACCTGCCATCGTCCCAGAGCTTTAAAACCTGTGGGTGTCAGTCCCAGTGCGGCAGAAGTGTGTGGATGTGCATCATCATGTCAGATCACGACGCCCTCGGATATCAGTCCACCGTGTTTAACCGGAAGTTTAGGCTTCAGTTCTTCGATAAGCGTCTCACTCTAACGAGCGCTGTCGATTGTTAAACCCTTATCCGGATGGTGTTCCAATACTTCTGGCCCTTGAGAATCCCCAGAAAATTGTTAGACTTAACTTTTTCTCGGTCGGTGATTGAGGATGTTTCCGTTCCAGACTTTGCCGTTTCCTCGCAGGCTCGTAGTGATGAATCCGTGTCTCGTCACCAGAAATGCTTCCCTTTAAGAAACTTCCACCTTCCTCAGAGGATCGCTCCAAGTTTTGATGGCAGATATCCAAACTCTTCCGTTTATGCCCTTCTGTGAGATGTTTTAGCACCAGGTACACCCTCAGATCTATCAAAGAACTATTTTTCAGTGACTGGGGAGACAGGAGCCTTGAATGGAAAGCGCTGATAAGACCAACTGAAGATCCGAACCGGAGTGCGGATCATGTAACATTAATAACTAATGTAAAAATTCCACCTTGAAACTTTAGGCCGTGCTGTCTGGGATTGTAGCCGCTACATATGAGCAATTTGCTACAGCACTGAACCCTTTCCCATGACTGGATTATAGATTCGCAGAGCCTGCTCCGAGTTATAACACACACGTCCTTCACTGCATTAGCGTGTTTGTGATCATTCTCTCAGGAGCGCTCCGGCCCGAGGCGCGATGATCATCGTGATGCACGTCCGGTGCCGCGGACTCCCTGACTCAGCTCGAGCGAGGTCCTCGGGTGTGCTCGGGCGATCGATACGGAACACTGAAGACGTGCTAATTAGCATTGTAGTCTCACAGGCTAACTCGGCGGGATGAGAGAGAGGGGTGTAAAAGAGGCCTGGCTGCGGTCTTTGAAGTCGTCTGCCTTGGGGAAAGTCTGGATCAGCGCTTCTCTCTTCTTTCAGCATGAGTACCGGATCCGAGTCCTTCCCTGAGTTATATTTTACTGAAACACTGGAGTTTATGTCCATATTAGCAATGTGGGTGAAGTTAAGGTATAATTGAGGCGTCATTCTTTAATTAAAGGAACAGTTTTACCCAAAGAAAAATTATACCTCAGAACTACTGGGTGTCTAATAGTGTTAACAAACTAAACCAGTCAGTGCTTGGACTTTTTGCTCTTTAGCAAAACTTAGTACAAATATACAGTCCATATATACAGGTCAATTGCAGCGTTATGGACGTGACATTTGGACTCATATCGGTAAACAAAAAGCCTCAGAACATGAACGTGCAAAGCAGAGACTTTCTAGACCCTATGGATTTTAAAGACAACTGCAGAAAGTGTTACACTCATTCATGAAAGAGACGCGAACAACCACCAAAAGTGTAGATTTGAATATGTTTGTCATTGTTTAAATAAATGATGTAGGATAAACTGGCATTTTGTGCATGTGACGTGTCTGAATCAACCCTCTACAACCTAGCAGTGTTGTTCAAGTCAAAATGGGCTTTGTGATCAAATTTCTGGTGGATGAAGGTGTAGAAGCGATTAACTTCAAGTACACAGTACGGTGATGAGACTCCTAGCCGCGGTAAATCATTTGAACGGTGCAAACGTTTTAAAGAAGGCCGTACGTCCGGGAATGACGATCTCGACCGAGGAGCTCACTGCAGTAGTTCCTGTGAACATTCAAAAGTGGAATATCTGATCCTTGAAAGTCGATGGATAACTACAGTCCTGACCTCGCTCCAAGACATTTCCACATGTTTGGGCCATTAAAGGAGTTCCTGGGAGGCCAGCGTTTCAGACGTGACTCAGACAGCCAGTCCAATCACGGTTCCGTGCTGGTGTCCAAGCACCAGTGAAACACTGCGATAAGTGCATTAGTGTAGCAGGAGATTAATATCGAGAAATAAAGGGAGTGTTGTTATTCTGCGCAGTCAGAAGTCTTGGTTTGACTTGAACACCATTTCAGCACTAAACAGCTAGAACCACGTAAGGAAGGAGTCTCAAGTCTCAGTCAGAGATTAATCGAACAAACCGGTCACTGATTATTTTTCACGGAGTGTTTTACGCCATCCTGTACATTTCCGCACCCAGCATTAAGTGGTTCAAGTTGATCAAAAAGAAAAAAAGCCAAGTGAGATTTTTCCTTTCCTTTTTTTAACTGATTAAAGGAAGAGAGCTATCTTGTTGGTTCTCTTTTTATGTTTATGACCTAACCCTGAGGGAAGAACTCAGCTAATTAAGCCCCTTTGTCCTCTGTGCAGAAACGCTTCCTTTAGCGTTTCTATTGTAGTGGCGTAATGAAGGAGCCTGAAACTGGATCGACCTCCCTCTCCGCTAATATCACACACTCTTGGCAGCAATCTCACATGCGTGTACTGGTAGTATGTCAAGAATATTAATAAGGATTTGTTGAGGATATGACGCACTGCTTTGCGTTCCTTTGGGCTCAGTGTGTCTGTGTCAGTTCCAATAGTTGGTTCTTCATTAAAAACTTAAAAAAAAACAATTCACTCTAAATTTAAGACTATAAAACTGTCGCTGTATGAAACTGAACACTTCATCACTTCCTTGTGGATGTTCCTGTTTACCTCAACTTACCTTACTGATGTCAAACAGGATGTTTTGTTTTACAGATATGGCTAAATGAGTCCTGGAGGAACTGGTGCATGATGTCGTAATGGGTTTCGAGCTTGTTCCCATGGACACGCTTTCCTTAAAGTTGGCATCGTCGGCAGTCAGGATCGAGCGCTTCTCCTTCTCATCGTTAGATGGCACGAATAACCATGCACAGACCAACCGAGGATCCTGGGAACTAATTATCAGTGAATCGTATCATTTATTACAGCTCGGTAGACCCGAGACCATTGTGTGATGTTTGCTTGATGTTTGTTTAGTTCTACATGGACGTTATGAGTTGATCATGTAATCTTTTCCAGGGTAATGTTTCACCGACAGGAGGTTGGCCAAAAGATGCTTCAAGTAAATGAGAAAGACAAGTGTAATTGTTTATATTTTGTTGCTGAATACTTGGTTGAGTTATAGTTTTCTAACAATAATGTAAGGAGTCTCCCGGAGAGGTGCACACAAATCCTGTACTTGTGTAAAGGTAGAGATTCCCTACGCAAAGTGAACGTACCTTTAAGTGTCAAAAGTGTCAAATGTCAAATCGCTCACAGTAGCCATTTACATAAGAACAAACATTTACATCTCTCTCTCTCTCTCTCTCTCTCTCAATTGCGAATATACAATTTTCCTCAGTGGTTTCAAACACCTGTTGCATTATTAGGTATGTCTCAAAGGAAAGGTAAGTAAACACATTTACGCATAATAATAATAATAGTCAGCAGATGGCGACATTCCATCTTCTAATACTACAGTGGTTAAGTTACGCAACGCCATGCAAAAGCATTGTTAAGTAAAAGTACAGATATTTGTTGCACTTTTGAGTGGAGTAAAAGTAAAAAGTGTCCCCTAATAAAACTACTCAAGTAAAGTATAGGTACATGAAATATGTACTCAAACGAAGTAACCCCGGGTCTCCAGTGTCAGCACTTTGTAACAGTCAGATGTAAATTTGTTTTTTTTGTGTTACTAACTTCAGGAGACAAAAAATGAGAGGTAACACGTTTTGTGGCATTCTACAACATTAAGCGTCACTTTAATTGGATAAAAACTACAGAAAGTCCCTAATGATCAAACTTACAATATTTTCACTTAAAGCACCAGAAACCGTATGACGAGTTTTGAGTTTTTTCCCACTGATGATATGCAATGCGACATGATGCTGGGTGGCGCCAGAGAGACACAGCTCCCAGTCATCCCCAAGATCACCAGCGTAAACAACTGATACTCTCGAATGTACAGTGTTAGTGACACTTTCATATTTGATATGATTTTTAAAATAAGGTATAAAGCTGTATTCTAATATAAATGTTTTTCAAGGTCCACAAGTCTAAGCTATGATGTTTGGTACCTTGCGTCTTTCATACTACATGCATTCTCGACTTAGATATTTTCAACATATGATGGGTTACCACTTAGTAAGACAAAACCACTTGTATGTATTGTTATTTAAAGGTCACCTATTATGCATAATTTTCTTTTTAGTAATTTTTTAATGCTGCAATGGACCTCCCATGTGTATGTGCACCTTTTTTTTTTTTTTCATTTTTGTATTGGCTGCTGTCTAAACATGCTAATTAAATTTTTCCCACTAGTGTGACCTCATAGAAGAAGATGCCCCTCCTTCAGCTTGATGATGTGCTCTTCATTTCTCTGGGGGGTGTGGCTTAGCAGTTGCTTATTTACATTTCTGAGGGGTATTCCAGATGGAGCATTAACACAAACACACCACACACACACACTTTGGGGGGAGCTCTGAAACATGTGTTAACATGTTAAATTCAAAATTGTTAAATATGGGACCTTTAATACCTAAAAATCGCTAGTGTTGGCAAACTGCTAAGGAATAAAACACTTCAAGATATGCTGGTGTAAAAACAAAGGAAAATAAGCTCGTGAGAACATCACGCCATTCATCTGTTGATTATGTTGATGTGGTGTTACACTGTACTAGGGTCAGTGTCACATAAGGCTTTACATTTGAAAGGTGAAAAGGTTTAAAGTTGAACCTTACATTAGAGGTCATGTATGATAATACATTAAAGGATCTAACATTTAACCTTTCTATGCTAAAGTCTTAGCCATACGTTACCCTCACTTAGCATTATAGTGAAGTTTCTCTGAGCTGATTGTAGGTGACCTAGATGTGGTGATTGTGTGTGTGTGTGTGTGTGTGTGTGTCTCAGAGTGTGAGGGAAGAAAAAGGCGAAGTTTTGTGTGATGTGCTCTTATGTAATCTGTAATCACACACACACACACACACACACACACACACACTACTACTTCTACTGCTGCTGCTGTGGGAGTGAAGCTTTAGTATTCCATGCAGAAAGGGACATGCTGTTCATAATTCTCTCTCTCTCTCTCTCTCTCTCACACTCTCTCTCACACACACACACACGCACACACAGCTGCAGTGATATTTGTGTTAGATCTGAACATGAGTGCCAGTGTGGTGACCACAGTGCCCCCCTAGTATCATCTTTACAGTCAGCATGCGAGTTAGCACTGAGCCGCGTTCTCCTGTAGCATTAGCCTCTCAGCATAACAGTTCCTTATTTAATACCTTATTAAACACCGAGATATGTTAGCTATATGTTATATGTTAAGCATTTCACTGCATTTCATACTGTGTATGACTGTGTATGTGACAAATAAAATTTGAATTTTAACTGCAACGCTAACATCTTTGTATAACGCTAGATATATGAGATTTTATAGAGTTGCTAGAAATCTTTAAAAAAAAAATAGCCAGCTAATAGCAAGCTAGTTCAACCTAAGTAGTTATTGAGCCTGCGTAAGTTTAATTACGGCACTGGTGGCGTCACATTTAATACGAAATCATATAATACTTTATTTTAGAGTGAGATTAGCTAACTGTATTGCTAGCTATTGTTTATGTGTGTTTAGCTTCTGGACTGACAGAAGCTACTGAAGCGCTAGCTAGCTAGCTAGCATGTTCATCTTTCCAGAGATTTTTTTTTTTCTAGTTTAATATTTTTGGACATTTCGCTTTGGAGAGCATCGCATGAGTTAGTGTTTCACCCAGATGAGGATGGGTTCCCCGTTGAGTCTGGTTCCTCTCAAGGTTTCTTCTTATTACCATCTCAGTAAAATCTGCCTATTCTGTCCCATCTTTCCATTTTTAGGTCACGAACAGTCATATAAGATTTTCACTGTATATTATAATGTGTATGGTTGTGTACGTAACTAATATTTGAATTTGAGAAAAAAAAAAAACATGAAATAAAACATTTAAGTAACAATTAAACAAATTGCCTTGAAATCTTTGTTTAAATTTCAAAACTTTTATATAATAAATTCTCCTTTAAATTATTTATATAATGGCTTATTTATTTATTTTATTTTATGATTTATTTTATGATTTACAACTTTCATGGCCACTAGTAATAAAATAATAAGTAAATCAGGAGATAAATTAGGAGATAATTAAGTCATGAAATCAAACACGAATATCAATTAAACAAATTACATTTCAAAATCAAATGTCAATTTAGGCCAAAATGTTATTTAAGAAAATTTGATGAATTAATAAAATTTCCTTTATTTATTTATTTATTTAATGTCATATTCCACCCTCCACCCTAGTCATACTGTATGCATTAAGTCTTAAAAAGCAACAAGTTTACACTTAGAATATTGTGAAATCTAATTTCACATCTTTTCAACTTCACAAGGTGGATGAGTTTCATGAATGTTCTGCTTCAAATGGGAGTTTGATCAATTTAAATATTTATCACTTTAATAAAGGTAAATATTCATAAAAAATGTGTTATTTATATGTTTTATGGATGGTCCTGTCAGGAAATATCTCGTATTCACTGCTTTCTATTTCTATGCATCTTACAGCTAAAATGAGTGAGTAATGGAGGGTTGATGGATCTCCAGTAATAGATTAAAAGTACAGCGTCTGTCATAATGAAAACGAAAGATGTCAGAAAAAAAGAAATCACCTGGCTGCTGGGAAAAGGGAATTGAATCGGTAACAGCTCTAATTTAAATCCGTGGGCTGTGGCCTAAATGACAGTGAGTAATTTAAAGCAAAAAGCAAGACATTAATCAGTCAGTAATCTTGATCAAGGGAAACCGAGTGGCTATTACCTGATGATGGATTTCCTCTGTTCAAATCGTGTCACTTTTTTTAACGGTTTTATTGTAATGAGGCAGTGAAAGGGGGGAAAAAGGAGGAGAGAGAGAGAGAGAGAGAGAGAGAGAGAGAGAGGAATGGCTGGAGATGATGTGTGTCTATAAAATGACAAAAAGGAGATAAAAGTCAAGCGAACAAAGGAAAGATGAGAGATTGATGGACAGATGTGAGTAGATGATTCACTGAAGATTAAAGGATTGTGTGTCTAATTCAGACTGTCATAAAAAAAAAAAAGAAAAATTATAGCAGCACTAGCTAATGAGTTTCTAGTTCAGGAAAACGGCTGCAGTGACGCTGCTGGAATCCGAAAACGATCAGAGGTCAGGATGTGTGCGGAAAAAGAAAAACCAGACAGAAACAGTGGATTTGTTCCCCCTGGGGTTTGTCTTTTATTCATCAGAACTTGATGCATCCAAGTTGAGGATCATTCTGTTTTTTGGCACCTTTTAGAGTTCATTGAAAACAACACACTGAAATAATTTGAAAGAAAAAAAAAAGGGCTAAGGCTGTGTGATTTTCAAAAATGAAATATGTACATTTACATAGAAAGAATAAACAACTGGGAAAAAAACAAAACAAAAAACATAAAAGCAGTCAAAGATCGTTGTAGGTTGATTGTTTACCAAAAAAGCTTTGTAATGAGTCAAATGAAAAAGAAGAAAAAAGTACACTAATGTTTTTAGCATTGCTTTATCCCCCGTTATAATTATTGTTATCCTTTAAAACGTCTCAAGAGCAGATTTTCTGTAAATTTACAGCATGCATTTAATTTCTGTATTATTCATGAGTTACGTAGATTCACGTCTCGGGACGTTTCGTTGTTCATTTTGTCGCTTGCTTTTTCTTCTTTTTTTTTTTTCTCGCAAGGATTAAGTGTCCGGCATCCTCATCTTTTTTTTTTCTTGCCCTCTCCTCCTTTTTTTTTTTTTTTTCACCCTCCATCTTGGCAGTGGATCCTGGAGTCCATGAGTCGACCTCTGACCTTTGCCCATCAGCGTCTCGCTCCTGTGCTGAAGGCGGGAGGAGTGAAAAAAAAAAAAAGAAAGCGGACAGGGATGGAGGAAAAGATGAGAAGGTTTCTTTTTAAAAGAATAGATTTTGCATTGAAAGTCGAAAGTGTCTCTTTGTTCCAGCAGCTTTGTGGTGGAAAGTCTTGGCGTTGGTTTTTCCCCCCTTTCTGTTCATATCACTCGGTTTCTTCATCAATCGCCAGTTTTGCACTTTGTGTATGTGTGTGTGTGTGTGTTCGTGTCCACTTTAGTTGAATAATGGTTTTTTTTTTGCACTTCAGAAAAGTCTTTAAATAAGTTAGAAAATTAATACATTATATTAGTATATAATGTAGAGCTTTGTTTGCAGTCTGGGCTATTTCTTACTGAAATCCCTACTGCGTGTGTTTCACAGTTTTTATTATAAAACATAATTGCAAATGATCAAATTAATACGTACAACTGGAAAAGAAAGTACAAGCATTAGTTTTTACTCTGGGCCTTGTTTCAATACTGCACTGTAACACGCCCTTATCGACTTCTTTTCACGTTTCTTTTCCCCTGCGTTTAAATTCTGGTGCCGTCTTATTATTAAGTAAAGTTATTTACTTACTTCACCTTGCACTGACAGCTAACAAAACCGTTTTACTCTGTTGCTAGTGAATTCACAAGACATTATCACCCTTCGGACAAAAAAAAATGACGCCAAGGTCAAGTGTTTTCCTCAAAAACACTCAACTGCAAGTCGCGACTCTCCTAAGGGAACGTCGACAAGGGCGTGTTAAGAATGGTAACAAAATTCAGGGCCAGCGTGCGGAATAACGCACCTATAATCACACATCCGAGCTGGTTTTATCTAAGATAAATAAAATGTCTGGAAAAAAAAAATCATGCAAACATGACAGACTGAGAAAAAGAACAGGAAATAAACCCAGCTCTTGCTAATCATAAGAACTCACGATACACGGAAAACTTAAGGGCTCTGATCTTTCTGCCCCCTAGTGGTGTTCATTTCATCACGGACGGGGGTTCCTCATACTGGCGTCGTGCGTCGGTTGGCTGAGTTTCCATCCTTCGCATCCTTCTGGATGCAGTTGTGGACCTGGAGGAAGTCCCTGTCTGAGTTGTAGGTGGCCGTCGGGGTGCCGTGCCCACCCTTTAGCGCGTACATGGAGATCTCGGTGGAGGGCAGGGTGCCGAAGCCTTTCAGACCGACAGGTGAGCCTTCGCGTGACTGTGAGCGCTCAGTCGAGCGCGACGAGGAGCGCGACTGAGAATTCGAGCGTGAACGGCGCCGGTAGCGATAGCGATAGCTTGGGATTCGTGTGATGGCTGAGCCGTGGAGGTAATCGGCGGCCCTCACGCCCGATCTTAACTCTCGGTGCCGGTCGATGAACATGTGCACAGCCAGGACTCCCACCATCTCAGCCATGATGAAGGACAGCGCGCCGAAGTAGAAGCTCCAGCCGTATGAGTAGCTGTTCTTCTTCGAGTCGCTCTTGGTGGGGTCGCCTGCGTTCGCTGATATGTACACGATCATGCCGATGATGTTACTGAGACCTGTCGGAGACACAAAGATTCTCGTACAGTATATTACTGACAGTTACTAATGACAGCTCTAATCGTGTTCTGCCTTCTATTTTCTGTCCCCCTAATTAAAAGAAATATTCATTTGTATTATTTAAAAAAAAAAAAAAATTCAACGGCTCATTGTCCAGGTTAATCTTGCTAATCAGAAAAGCTACGAAGAGCTAGTCAGTTTTGGAAAATATTGCTATGCTAGGAATCACCGCTAACCACAAGGTCCAATGCATTTAAACATACATTTAATGTTCCTTTAACTATTCCTGACTCTTGTTAATATCAATTCTAAGCTAGCAGGCACCTCTAATCTAAGTCGTTTTTTTTTTTTTAATTTATTTATAGAAATGACTCAACAAGGACTTATTGTCCAGGTCAATCTTGCTAATCAGAATTGCTATGAAGAGCTAGTTAGTTAATAAGCATGCCACTAACAACTAGGATCCAACATTATGCTCTAAACTTCAACTACATTTTAAAGTTTTTTGTGAATCAACAATCCTTATAAGCCAAAGTGAGCTGCTAGTTTTAAGCTAATCTGATTAGACATTAATTTTTGAGAGAAATAATCCGTCGAATTGTACACTTGTATGAAAAAAAACCCTCACTTCATCAATTTGTTTGTGCGCGCGCGTGTGTTAGCACTGTGTTAGCGGCTGCATTAAACTAGCCTTTTGCCTTATCTGTAGGTGATATGAGGTAACGGTGACCCGCACAGTGCTGCGTTCTGTCACACACCTGTCTGTGAGTCAAACTGAAACGATAGATCATTGGGAAAGTGTGTCAGGGACATCGTATTTTTAGAGTGTGAATCCCAAACGGCCTCTTTTTAGCCTAGCAACAGGATCAGAGGCGGGAAAAGAGAGGGAGCCGAGTACTCTTACTTCTCAGCTTGTACGGTCTCAGATCATTTCCTTGTCATAATTATTATCGGAGTCGATTTCCCTCTTATCGATTGCTGGACTGAGAGTGCGGACTGACGTAGAGTATGAACTAGAGTATGAAGAGTAAAAGTTATAATCTCACGTTCATCACATTACCCCTACATATATATATGTGGAATTCTGTACTTCGATTAGTCAGACGGTGCCGATTAATTTTCTATCGCAGCATGCGTTTGTTCTATACATTCCTGTTTCTATAGCAACCACTCTTTCATTGGGACGTGTAAGGTAATGCTCCACACGGTCTAAGCCTATTTAGCATCTTTAGCTCGCATTCTCAGCATGTGTCACTGCTGAGAACAGGAACTATCTAATTTCGTCGACGTTCCACAAGATTAAATTAAGTGATGAAACTTTAATAAGTTAAAATTGTTAATGTTGACAAATGGCTGTGATATTAAAGAAATAAACACCACAGACACTAACAGACCATGCTGTTATTGGAAAATAATCAACTTCAGCCAGGTAATCATGACTTAGCTTTTATTAAACCATAAAATAGTTGATTATTTTTCTCCTAACATCAAAATAAGGTGTGTTTTACTCCGTATACCTTCCTGACTGACCTGCCACGTCTAAAACATAAAAAAGACACTAAATGAAAATTTTGTCTGATAATTTTTAACTAGGAGTTAACTAAGAATATGGTGTAAATTTGAGGGGAATTAAAGTGCACAGATATGCCAGCTCTTGCATAAGAATATAACATTTTAAAGTTGCATTTGGATATTGTTAGTAAATATGGGTGTTATTAATTATTTGCTCAAACTGTCAAATTCAAATATTAAAATTTGGTCAAAATTATTAAGTCAGACTGAATAGTTTTTTTTTTTTTTGGGGGGGGGGAGGGGTATTTTTCCAATTTTCCCCCCTAATTTCTTCGTGG
>JAQQZS010000008.1:2404109-2420698 GCA_030068045.1 Platyallabes tihoni | reverse complement strand
ACACACCCACACACACACACCCCCACACACACACACACACACACACACACACACACACACAGCCCCAGCATGGCTACTACCAACTCTATTGATTTTGTCATGCAGCACTGTGTGAGTGTGTGTGTGTGTGTGTGTGTGTGTGTGTGTGTATATGTGTATGAGAGAGAGAGGAGGGGGATAGTTAGATACACAATGCATCTAATGATCAAACTCAAGATCACACGCACAGACACACACACACACACACTTTGTGAACCAGTTCATATTTTAATTCTTATAATAAAATAAAATAATAAATAAATAAATAAATAAATAAAAACTAATAATACTGATTATGATTATATCTTTCTGCTGGAGGAGAATTTAAGGATATTCCTTAAACTCCTCCTCCTTTTTCATCCATTTCTGCCAGTTTTCATTATCCTCTTCCTTGTGTTGCCTTTTCTACAAAGCCTGCTTTCTTTTTTTATTATTATGTGTATCATGTAAATTTGCATACTTATTAAAACCACCAAGAGTCAAAAAAGAAAATAACTTCCTTATGTATAGGGAATACCGGAGAGAAATGAGTGTATAGAATTTCATAAATGGATCATCTACAAATAGACTTTTTTTTTTTTTTTTTTTAAATTCTATGTATTTTTTAAAAATCTGAGAAAATGACCCAATTCAGTTACTCAGGTCTAGGCTGGGGTTTAATGTGTTTAATTTCTACTTGGTGTGATTTATAAGGTGCATGAAAGTAACTGACATATATGAGCGATTAGTGACATAGTGAAGTGGGTGGAGCTTAAAATAGTCAAAGGCTACTTTCACATCACCAGACTCAATTCTGAATTTTTGCCCTCAAGTGACAAACATCTGATTTTGAAACAGTACTATGCGCAGTGAGAGGTTACTGGAAATATTAATAAATTTAAGCCATTATAAAAGTTTAGATACTAGAACATCGAATCTGATTCGTCAGAAGTTGTTGCATTTAGGAAGAATGTTAATGCATCACTGTTTCTATAGCAACAGCTCATTAACAGGAACATGCTCCATATGATCTAAGTCTACTAATAAACTGATTCTAATGGATTCTATATATAATGTACTACATTGACATCCATATATGAACATATTTCCTATTTAGCATGATATCTTCCTGACGTTCCCAATCATTGTTTGCACAGACATACTTTACACTATATATATATATATATATATATATATATATATATAAGGCCACACTGCTAGCAGCTACGCCACCGTGCCACCATACAGTATATGACAAACATAACTTTATTTTACTGTTTTACCCTAATACACTTCTGGTTAGACTGACAATAAAGTCAAATCTAATCTAACTCTAATCTAAAAGTGTTTTTGTAAAGAAACATCTATTTAACATTTCTCCAGCGTCAGCGCTATGTACGCTTTCCAAGAAAAGTAAATGTTCAGTTTAAGGACAGAGGTTATGTTTTTTTGGCTTTATCCTAAAATGACCAACTGAGCTCTTAAAAGAGAGAAAGAGAAAGTAAATAAGATGCTAGTGTTTATCGCTGCTATAACACAAGTAAGCACAGGGACTCAATGGTCTTATGGACATTTTATGCACAACAAAATTCCCAGTATTACGCAGTAAAACACCCAGAGTGTCGAATTAACACCGTGTTCATAGAGGTCCAGTTAGACACTGGGGACTTTACTTTGTAGATGCATTGTAAATGCATGACATTTATTAATAATTTTTAGGGAATAACTGGAATGTGAGCTGATAAACACACTTTGAAGAGTGCTGTAAAAATAACACACATCACACTGGAACAGATTACTTTAGTCTAAAGTGTAGCTATTTATTTTACAGCTTCTGTAGCTACAGCCTGGGTTATGAAGCTCAGCACACGTCTGTCTGTCATTTATGTGTTCACTTAATCATCGTTTAATCAACAGGAAATCAAGAACGATTCCTAAAAACTATTTTTTTTTTAAATTGTTTTTTAAATAATAAATATATTTACAGGTGAGATGTCATATTTTCAGTGTAGTAAAAAAACAAACAAACATCTGTTTTAAGTGTTTTAACAAGTCATTACTACGGGGTTCCAATACTTTTGGTGTATAATAATTCTTTATACATAAATATGAAAAATAAACACTGTGGATTTGTGTGTGCATTCTAGTTTAATTATTGATGCGTGGGAGTGTGTATATGCAGTTTCACCAGAAACACACACACACACACACACACACATGCGTATGTAAACGCTCATGCTGGTCTGAAATGCGTGCGAGTGTGTGTGTGTGTGTGTGGGTGTGTGTGTGTGTGTTCAGCTGCATTGCAGTTAGTTTCCAGGCTGCGTGTCGAGTCTAAACGCTCACGGACGACTCTGGCCTGATTTACTTTCCCTCCTGAAAGTGCTTACGGGACGCTTTCTGGGCCGAGTTTGGAGCCGGGGTCGTTTGCAGTGACATCACGTGCGACTTCCTTTTGATTTCCCTCGGCCTTGACAACAAATAAATAAGCGCAGGGATAAATCCACATCCTTGGCTGCGGTTTATCGTAATAAAGCACAGCGAAGAGACGCGTCACCGTCCCTGTCCCCGTCCTGAACAGAAGTGTCCTAGAAGCCTAGTTTTTCGCTGAGTAACAGTTCCAGATGTTCTCCAGATCTCACTACAGAACACCCAGGGTGTGGGGTGCCATTATTTCAGTCCCTAAGTGTGTCCCTCTTCCACAAACTTCTTCCTAAGGAGAAAAGTTTACTGTAAATTAAAGGAGACCTATAATACAAAATTTGGAACCCCAGATTGGACAAATAGTGCACCGCAAAAGTGGGTGCAGAAGAGGACGAGAGAGAGAGAGAGAGAGAGAGACCTGACCTATATAGGAAGGAGGCTGAAATATTTATGGATGTAAGTGTCCTAATTCACGTGCCATTGGGGCATCACAGGCTTTTCGTCCAATTGCGGCAAAGGAAGAGGACACAAACAGGCACACACATGCAGACACACACACACATTTGGTCTTACTATCCTTGTAAGGACCAGAATGAGTAACGCCATGATACACTGAAATCAAACCCTAAACTTAACCTTGATGACTTTTTCTTTCTTTCTTTCTTTCTTTCTTTCTTTCTTTGTCTTAATTATTCATGCAGATATGCTAAATGTCCCCAGATCAACAGAATCCTTACTGTTGTAAGAGCTGTGTAATATGGTTGCAACAAAATTGTAATGATGTACATGTATATATATATACACGTATATTCCAATGTATAATGTCCATAAATGGTCCATAAATGTCACGGGTGTGAGCAAAAATTCAATTCAATTATATTTTAATTGTGTAGCGCTATTAACAGTGGTCAAAGCAGCTTTACACAACCAAAGGAAAATTATGGAAATGGTTATAAAATGTGTATGAATCAAAATGATCAGATTGTCCCTAATGTTGTCATGCATGTTGTCGTATGATATAATGAGCAGACAACATTCAGCATGTTTAAGATATCGCATCTCAG
Organism: Platyallabes tihoni; assembly: GCA_030068045.1. Taxonomy (NCBI): domain Eukaryota; kingdom Metazoa; phylum Chordata; class Actinopteri; order Siluriformes; family Clariidae; genus Platyallabes; species Platyallabes tihoni. Next base: position 2,417,192 of record JAQQZS010000008.1, on the reverse strand, counting down.
CTCAGGTTGATATCAGTCACAGTATGAAAATGAGATAATCATTAGGATTAAAATATGACCTTTAGTTTCTTTTTGTTTCATTAAAGATTTAATCAGCGAAGGTTATGTCATTTAAGGTTATTTTGTAGTTCCTTTTTTTTAAAAAACCTTTTTTTTATTATTGCAGCGTGAGAGAGAGGCAGATTCGGCATAACGTCAGAAATAACTTATTATAACAGATGAATAGGCTTTTTTTTATCCCCTGTATGTCTGGATGCTGTTGGATTCACAATATAACAACAGTCGAATGAAAAAAATCTGAGATAACAAGCAACAGGTTCTGAATAACAGGAACAGGAAATAATCACCATATAAGGGAAGTGAGGAATAAAAACAGGACAGATGTGATACTGAGTAAACGGGGACAGAATCAGAGCATGTGACCCAGATATTCAGGACGTCTCTAAAGCAAGAACGTCATAGAGAAATTATAATATAAAGTGTGTCATAGTGTGGTTTAATAGTCTGAAAGCACGTCAGTCACAAAGAATATTCACAAGAATATAACCAACTGAAAAAACCTGATTTAGATTTAGATTTAACGTGCGCTCTAATGACGTCCAAGATCACGTTAAGATTTTATAATAAATCTAATAAGCAGGTATTTTTGGCTGTAAAAAACGTCGTTGCAACATTGGGATAACGTTACAGGAATCACACACAAACATAATGTTGGAAATACGACTCCATAGCAACTCTTTTTTTTTTCTGACTCCAAAGCAATTTGTGACCAATGTCCACTTTGGACATCACATGCTTCCTATCACATCTTTTCGGATGGCTGGTCATGCAACGTCGGCGTACGGTGCAACGATCTCAGAAGAAAGCGCTATCCGCCCCTTTCGCATGTGTGAGCTCACAGACACCCATGATTGTCTATTGTCACTATGATTGATGTAGGAATGCTAGTATGCTATCCTTCCCATGTCGCCTGAGAGAGCATGGCCCATTTGATCTCTAGACTCCAGGCTATGCATCATCCGGGAACGAGAATCAAACTCATGCCCTCCATATGTTAAGGTGAACTCGCTTCCATTGTGCCCATTATATTTCTAGCACTGATTTGTATTTTTCAACCAAAACAGATCTTTGAATTGCCGATGTTGGCCGATTTTGTTTTTAGTTAGCACAAAATATTATTGTAACATACTGGATAGATATCAAAGCCCACAGAAAGATGTCAAAGCCTGCACCCAACTTTTCAATTCAACCGTGAACGATGCGAGGAACAAACGAGAAGAAGCTACTGACAATGCAGTGAGTGTGGAACGGTAATCCTGAAGATCCGAGAGAGACTTGATCAGAAATGAACACATTTGATAGCAAACCAAATACATGGACGCGTATGAAGATGCCAGAGAATGAAAACTCAGAAGGGCCGGACACGTGGTGAGACAAGACGACAACCTTTGGACAACTCAAAAAACGTTCTGGTGGCCCAACAACTTCAAGCAACCGCAAGGTCGTCCACTGGACTGCTGGTAGAAAGAAAAAGAAAAATCTTTCGTGAAAAACTGGTATCAACTATCCAGAAATTGTGAACATTACAGAAGGCGGCTGAAGGACCTGCTCCACTATAACGGTTGATGAATCAGGTCTTCCAGTATCAAGTATCAAGTAGTAGTTAGATAAATAAAAGAGTATGTTCTTATAGTTTTGTCTCAGCAAAAAAATTAACATTGGTTAATTTAAATTTTTATTTATTTTTATTTTTCCCCGATTTTCTCCCTAATTTAGTCATATCCAATTCCTCCCCGTCACTAGGGGGCTCCACATTAAGACTAGTACTACCACTCAGTCGGGTGGGCCGAAGACTATCATATGTTTCCTCCGATCGCCAGCCGATCGCATCTTTCCGAACTACTCGCTCACGCACCATTGGGGGCGGCGTAAGACACTCGGAGGACAGCGCTATCCGCTCCTTCCGCTTGCGCAAGTTAATTAATATGGGAGCACGAAGTACCTTTCATCCCTCCCCTCTGAGAGAGTTCGGCCAATCAGGTTACATCATCACCCGGGAACCGAACCAGCGATCTCCGGATGATAGGGCGAGCACTTTACCACTGCGCCACTCAGAGGAACATTGGTTAATTTTAAGCCAAACTTCATAAGACACTACTAAATAGCTGCTGCATATAAAGCATTGACACAACTATGAAACATCTTGCTACTATAGAGTGAGCTTTTTTACCTAGCTAGGTAGCTAGCTGGCTGGTTAAACTTCCTTGATAATTAACAACGAACACATTTTAATTTCTAGAAAACTCTCATTGTCTAAGGATTAGCAACCAACATTCAAGGTAGCTTGCTGTCGAAGCAAGGTTATGCTGCAGCTGAGGAAGATATGAGCTAGCTACGTAGCTAGCATTGGATGCGGCGTACACTGTAAAGTACTCCTGTTGCCGATATATCATGCAGACATTCTGACTTTGCCATTCTCTTCAACACTTAGCTTTAGCATGAATTCTTGCGTCTAGTATCACTTGATTCACTTTTAAACACTCACGTAAGAAGTACTCGGAGGCATCTGCTTTGTAATCTGCGTCTTCCGGAAAGTGATCGATCTGCTTGCACAGCCCTTTGAAGGTTCCTGAAATAGATTAAAAAAAAAACAACAACAACAAAGTAGTTATAACACTTATATCAATGTTCAGTGCTTTAACAGATTTAATACTACTATTGAATTGACACAAAGGAAATACAAAAAAATAAATTATACGATGTCTGGCAGAACAACAGGAAAAATCCAGGTAACTGCAGAAGGTGTAAAAAGAGTACGGGTCATCAAGTACTTTAGGTTTTGTGTACCACGGAGGAACCACATTAGCACATAAGAGCGAAGTGCACAATGCTAATCTGGTCGTTATACGTTGTGCGAAAACCTGTGCGAAATTGTTGCGCGGATCAGATGGCGTGCTGCAGTGTGGCGACCCCTTGATAAGGGAGCAGCCGAAAGACCAACGACTTGGTAGCTACGCTAGCCTCGGAACTCAAGATCATGTCTAGAGCAACGGGAACACTGTGCACGTTTCATTTTCCTTTAATTGTCATGAAATTTTTTTTTTTCTAATGAAAAATCGAACATGACGTGCCTCAGCGAAAAAAGTGGCTGCCTTTATTACTGAACTGTGCCTCTGTGCAGCTTAAGTACAGCATATTCAATCTTCTTGTGTGTGTGTGTGTGTGTGTGTGTATGTGGGTGTACATATTGCAGTAACACACACACTTCCTCAGCCCCTCCTTTTCTTCATCTCTTCCTTTGATAACTGCTGTTTAAAAAAAAATTCCCATAATCCTCCAGGACCTCACTGCACCGGGATGCGCTAAATCAACCAATCACGGTGTGCGTAATCAGAGACGGACGGGGAAGAGGAACCCACCCACGCACGGCTACACACAGTGATGTCATCCCTTGGGCTCAAGAACAAATCAATGCTGAAGCCCACTCAGATCAGATCAGATCGAGCTCAGTGTGTGTGTGTGTGTGTGTGTGTGTGTGTGTGTGTTTGGCTCTTATGTGTGTGTTCATTCCTTCCTCTATTCCGTAATGAGACAGAAGATTCCAAGACCCCTGAAACACACAGGGACCCACATGGACCGTACCATTCATTTTTTCATCGCTTACGATTCTTAAAATTTTTCTCAATTAAATCACTTCCCTTTTAAGGAATTGGCGAATAAACAAATTGTCTCTACGCTCATGTATACCCCTATGTAAAGATGTAAGAATGGTTTAGCCCTGTCCCAGCAGGTAGGCTAATAAAATTATTCATTTAAATGAGCAAGATGCCAAACAAACGCGTGTAGCTTTTAAAAGAGAAAGGAAACATGTTTTTTTAGGAGTCTATGTTTATTATAACATTTATTTTACTCAAAAAATGAGGATGCTGTTAGAATAAAATCCAGCAACAGCAAGCTACAGCACACAGTGTATGATTGTGTGATTGAACCAGAACTGATTTCTTTGTTTGATGATTTCTCAGTATTATTGACTTGATAGACAAAATGCTTTTTTTTTTTTTGTCAATACAGTACGTCCCCTACATACAAACGAGTTCCGTTCCAAGAGCTTGTTCGAAAGTCCAGTTTGTTCATAAGTCTGACAAACACAGTCTTGGTACGAGGATACTAACACACTCGGCTACACGCAGTATAAAAACTAACATGTTTCATGATCTTGTCCTTGTTCTTTATAACCATGCCGATTGTTGAACAATTCATTAAAAAAAAAAAAAAACGCTCCATTTTCTTAAACATTTTCACTTTCGTCTTATTGCTTCATGATTTTTTTTTGCAGTACCAGCTTCATTGCCGCTGCTTTTACACTTGCTTCCGGACATCCTGGGATGCACGCTGTACAGTATGCCTGTTACAATGTATGCCGGACACGTGATCTAACCCGAACGCTTGCTCGTGTCTTCGAAAGTTTGTAACTTGAATGTTCGTATGTAGGGGACTTAATGTATTTTCTATTAAAGACATATGACCTTCAGTCTTGTTTTGCAAAAAAAAGAAAAAGAAAAAAAAGAGTGGTCATGGACAGTGATCCAAGTTGGTGCCATTATGACCATTGCCACCTGAAGACACCTGAAAAAACAGGTTCAGTCACGGAAGTAGCTCACGTGTACTGTATGAAGAAATAGACACTGCAGTGCACCAGATACCAATATTTACAATTATACACAATATTTTTCATGTGTAAGTGAATGTATAAAATGTCCAAAGTCCAGTATATTGTATATGTGTGCGGGGGTGAAATGAGTCGGCCTCACCGGTTTCAATGAATCGGTCTGGGAGCACAATGATAGAAAATGTCTGTCCTGTAAAGCTGTCCTGATGGTGAATAACCATAATTTCGAAAAATCCTCAGAGTTCACAGTCCAATGCAGTGGAAAACAGCTGAGACAAACTGACGTTCGGGATTCCCCTCACGATTTAAAGGTGCAGATACAACACTTACATTTCACTGGTAAAATTCGGTTATGTTTTTTGGCCACATGATGGCAGTGTGGGGAAAGGGGACCGAGATTTAGTCAAGTGAATTGATATGCTTTACATTGTATATTCGTGTTAAAGGCGTATAAGACTCACTTTGTCGGACTTAAGAACAAATCCGACTTATGAACGCGCTCCCCGAACGGAACTTGTTCGTATGTCAGGAATTACCTGTACTAAAATACCGGACCATTAAAGCACTGATACTGATTAAACGTTGACTAACCTCTTATAATAAATTTCACCAGATCAGTGATCTGTCATTTTCCATCTTTCAAAAAACATCACTATCTTTTTCACCCTACAACTCTCTGAAAAATGAGGGGTTACTATAGAAACAAAGTATTCAACACCTGGTGCGTTACTGCTGTATAAACCTGGGATGTGTGGCCACCTGCATTACTATCGGAGCTTATTTTTTTACAGGAAATGAATCAACATCTTCTGACCAATCAGGATCTGGAATGTATGAGCACTGCCGGGAGAAAAAAGCTGGATAGTATCCTTGTATCATGAGGGCTTAGAAAGATGCAAATTTTCCTCCCTACAGTAATATAAGGACTGTAGCACTGCTTCATATTTAAAAAAAAATATATATATATATCAAATAAATATTCAGTATTTTATTTTTAATTAAAACATGAAAAATTTGGCTTTGAAATCAGGCTTTAATGTTCATATTCTAAACTTGTTGCAGACTTCAGACAACTGTGTGGTGAAAACAGGTTCTGATGGTGAGCAATTCCTCTCGGAATCTTCTTCTATACATGTATATACGTGTGTGTGTGTGTGTGTGTGTGTGTGTGTGTGTATATGTGTGTGTTTAATTGCATGCATGTCCGTTTCTCTTTCTTTCTCTCTCCCTCTTCGAAGCTGGACTCTGTCTCTCTCTGCAGCAGGTGGGCGAAATGAAGAAGTTCACCAGCCAAACAGCAGCGGGGGACGGGTTTCCATGGCTACCATTTAGGATGATCTGTGTGTGTGTGTGTGTGCGTGAGAGAATGAGAGAGAGAGAGAGAGAGAGAGAGAGAGAGAGAGAATCAGGGTGAAAAATGGATAGGATGGAGAACAGATGTTTACTGAACCTGTGAGATCTGATATGTCACATGTCATACTGTACACACGTATTTCACACCACAACGCTGCTGAATCCCGGATTTTGATTGGCCGGAAGTTTTTTTTTTATGCACAGCAAAACGGACAGTACTGCAGCGGGACGACACAGATTTTTCTATACGTTAATGCGCTCGTTTTAATAGGACATCGTTTCTATAGTAACAGCTCGCTCAGAGAGACGAGCACAGCGGACGCTCCACATAATCGGATTAAAAAAAGAACGGATAGACTGAAGTTTTCTGTAAGGAGAACGTTTACAAAAGATGTATCCAGCATCAGTCCGAGGTGAAGCCGTAACTTTGTTCTAAAGTTTTTTTTTATTATTATTATTTACTCTACAGTATATGTGTATTTTTTTTTTTTTGGTCTCATTAAATTGACAGAGAGAGAAATAAAGAGAGTATGGTGAGAAAATGTTTGTTTAAAGATGCTACAAGGTAAGTAAGAACAGGAACTAACTTCTTTCAGCATATCTACTGGATCGAAGGTACGAGGGGGCGTTCGAGTCAAACTGGGACTTTCGATTGTGCTCCCGGTTACGATCCCATGCTACATTAAAGCACTTGTCCCAGAGTCTCAGAAGTGCTTGTATACCATCAAGGTGGAACGTTTTCTCATGGCACCAGAGCCATGATCGGACTGCCTGTCCAATTAACTGCCTGAAACGCCGGCCCCCCAGGAACTCCTTTACGTGGAAATGGCTTGAAGCGAGGTCAGGATTGTAGGGGGGATGTGGCAATAACACCCAGCCGAGTAACAAACCTTTACATGTGGATTGACCAGAACTGGTATTGTGGGCGTGGCCAATCCAGCCATGCTCCAACGTGAAACATCTTCTTTAATTAGTTTTAAAGTTTTTAAAATATTGTTATACAACACCAGAAGAGTAAAAACCCCAGTTCTAATCCTCAATCATTACATAGGTCAGACAACCTCAATCATTACAATTTAAATCTGACTTTAACCACGGCGTGTCCGTTACATGAAACTGATGTGGATGTTTGTGATCTGAAAGCAGCTTTATAGGTTTCCAGTCCATCGAGATATCATTATAGTGAAATATTTCATAAATAAATGACTTATCGGGGACGTTTCCTCACTCGTCTGAGGTGCTTCCTGTATTAATAACAGGTGATCATTGAGATAAATGCCGCAATTACAGCTGTTGTCCCTGCTGTCCCTGCTGTTATTAATAACGTCGTCGTTAACCACAGAGTCATCGGCAGGAACGCTCCAGGAATGGAGGGGGCGAGCAGGAAGTACATTCTTAAGGAAGGATTTATGATAATTAATGTTTCACAGGTTCAGGATGGTGGGTGGTTGAACTTCACTGTGGACCGTGTGGTAGATGGTCATCTTTGGACTGTCTGTAGAAACTAGGTGCGTTTACATGGACCCGAATACAGCGGTACCTCGAAATATGAATTTAATCCATTCCGGATGCGGATTCCTTAAGGCGAAATGTCGTATTGTGAGACGCATTGTCCCATAGGAAATAATGTAAATGCAGATAATCCGTTCCAGTCAACCGAAAATATTACCAATATTACCAATTTCCAACACTATAGTCATATTTTTGCATATAAAAAAACAAAACATTTAAATAAACAGACATAAAACCTTACTTAACTTTAATTCATGATTCCTCTTGGTACCGGATGCTTTTGAAAGCGTCTCCCTTTTCTTCTTGCTACCGTCCTTGAGTATGTTCTTATGACCCATGGTGCTACATCTTCACTAATAAGTTTTCAATGGCTCGCGGACGTACGCTCGGTCTTGGTGGCTCGTATGCTGAAAATTTCTCGCAAAATTTTTGTTCATAAGGCAGAAATTCGAAAGGCATGCTAAGTATGCTAAGGCACCACCGTATTCCACGATTAATGGGAATAACACATTAATCTGAACACTTTGACCTGATCTGGCCTGATCGGAATGAGAGTGTGGAGTTTATAAACCTTTAATAAACTATTCAATAGATAGATAGTAAACACTTGATTAGATTTTTTATCTCTTGTTATAATAAATCTATTCTTTTATCTTACCAGTGGCGGGCAAAGTACAATAATCCTGTAGTTGAGTATGAGTAGCGATACCCTAGGTAGAATATTACTCAAGTAACAGTAGAAGTCCTCCATTTACATTTGTACTTGAGTAGAAGTACAAAAGTATTTAAGTTTAAATGTACCTAATTAACTAAAGTACTGAGCTTGTATTAGTTCACAGTAGCCTTTAAGTTGTAGTAAAAGTCTCTCTCTCTCTCTCTCTCTTAATCTCTCTCTCCATGAGATTCCATGAGAAGTAGCTGTTGCTATAGAAACAATACCGTACCGTTGTGATTATATAAATAACCCTGAATGAGTTCATGACTATGACACTTGTTCACATCATAAAGATATCACATCGTTAATGAAAGCTCCTGAAAGTGAGAGCTAAACCTCAAAATATCCACGGTCGCTCACGTCGTCACAGTTAACGAGGCTGTTATTGAAATACAGCAGGAGCAGCAACGCGCTTGACATGATCGCGGCATTCATCTTAATAATCACCTGGTATTAATAGTCGAAGCCGCTCAGATTAGCGCGGAAACATCTTCAAAAAAATCACATTGGTAACAGTTAAGCTTGATTTTGGAGAGATTTTCCCTTAGGAGTCATTAGAGACCATTACCATCCAGGAGTTTGGTGAAAGCTAGCAACGTGAGAGGATGAAGGCAAACACCTTGTCGTTTTTTCAAATGCCTTTTGAGATGGTTTGAAAGTCGCAACCAATTAGGCTTTCGTGCCGAACCCTGGCTGTGTGCTGCCACTGCAAAGCCCCGAACCTTCACGTCACCCTGCAGAGCGCTGATGCACCAATGATGAACCTCATCGATTGTCCGCACTGCTTTAGTCTTAGAGCTCTGAATATTAGTTTAAAAAAATTAAAAAGAATAAATAAAAATCTCCCTCATTTTCACCATCCTCCGTTATTTCCGGAGCGTTCCTGGAGGCTCCACGGCGGTTAACCGAGCTGGTATTAATATCAGCAACAGCAGCAGGGACAACAGCTGTAATTGCTGCATTCATCTTAATAATCACCTGTTATTAATCTCTATAAACGGTCCCAGCACGACAACACACCTACCCACAAAACCAGGGGTTAGGAACACACTGTGTATGTCTGGATTAAGTGCTTATACGAGGGGCGTTCAAGTCAAACTGGGGAAATTTCTGATCAGTGAAAGCGTAAAGGAATTCAAGCATAGTAGGTTGATGAGACTCTTAGCCGCAGTAAAACATTTAACAGGTACGAACGTTTTAAGGAAGTCTGTGAATGATGATCCCAGCTGAGGTGGTTCGGAGCCCTTTGAACATTCAGCGAGTAGAACACCTGATCTTTGTAAATCGGCGTATCCGATATGTGGAAGAGACGCATCTGTGTGTGTAAACTGTACACACAATCATTCACCATCACCACTTGCACATTACAGGAACTCGGCTGGGAGTTATCGCCACATCCCCCCCGGACAGTCCTGACCTCCAAGTCATTTCCACGTGATGGGGCCTTAACGGAGTTCCTGGGAGGCCGGGGTTTCAGACGTGAAACAGACAGTCTGATTATGGCTGAGAAAACTTTCTACCTTGATGGTGTCCAATGGTGTCCAAGCAAACACTGGGATAAGTGCATTAGTGTATCAGGGGATTATATAGAGAAATAAAGGTTTTTTTTTTTTCTCTCTCAGAGCTGTGTTCTGTTATTCTGTACAATCAAAAGTCCCGGTTTGAACTATTTTATTTTCATGTCTTGGAGGAGTTTGCACTTTCTGGTTTCTTGGTAACACATCAATTCTTTTTTCCCCCACATTATTAGCTTGTTGAGAGAGACGTAAGAGATGCTGGTGAGGTGGCACTATAACACCCTCTAAGTGAGAACAGAAAAGCGTGGTTGATTATTTTCCCATAAGAGCACAACATGGCGAGTTTCACTCCGTTAAAATTTGACTATCATTCCATTGTTGCACGTTCACTGAAACCTTTTTTAATTCTTTTTCTTTGTTTCAAGGACAAATGATGTGTTAGCTATCATGAACTAACTTAGCGTGTTCCGTGGTGTTCTGCACAGCCGCCACGCTCTCGTTCACGCTTACACGTACACACTTTTCCGCCTCTTCTTGTTGACTCTTGTTGTGAAGATCACACGTTCCCTGGGCATCGGCTTTGGTGGCATCGCTAAAAGGGGTCGCACCCCTGCGCTTTATCCTTCAATCGCTCCGTCATTAGTTTTCCATCCACGCTGCCTCGTTCCTCCTTTCGCACATTAGGTCTACGGCGGAAACGAAAGACGGCTCGACGTGCAGCTAGGGGAGTGGGAGTAGCACTGATTCCGCTCTCTCTCTCTCTCTCTCTCTCTCTCTCTCTCTCGCCGAAGCTCTGAGGAACGAGGTCAGCTCGGCCGAGCGAGAACGTGACGGAGGAAAGAATGGAGCGGCACGGCAGAGCCAAAGAGAGGAGGCGGAGGAGGCAGAGACACAAAATGAGAGGATTACGGAGCTATTTCCCAGCTGAGGATCAGGGCATCTCAGCATTAGCTGGATCGCAAAAACAACCCAAGGCCTACGTTTTCACTGGTGTAACAGCCAAACCATGACATCATCGTCTGTGCGGGTTTATTAATAACTGGTGTGAAAAGAACGTCGACCGAGACAAAACTTCAACAAAAAGCTAGCTTACCGTTTCAAGTCTGCACGCAGAACAAATAGTTGCGATAAAACAGAAGGAACTTTTCAGGACTTGGATTTTCACACGTGTGGATTCTGTACATCGTAATGAATCCTTATAACGTGTAGCGCAGTGACCGAGTTAGTGCCACCAAAGACAGTCAACGACAAAGTTTTGGCGGTATGTGATTCACACTGCTACGACGCTCGCCTGAAATCCACCAATAGGAGGACAGCTGATGGGTCATGGGATAGCTACAAATACAGTAGCAGTGTTGGCAAAACATAAATGAAATACGGACAAAAAAACACTCGTTATTTCTTTAAGCTCTTTTTAAACAACGGTTGTATTCATGCATATTCGCGGATCCTGTTGATCGGTGACGTACGCAGTGTTTTTAATCACTAAAGGCTATCGTTAAAGGATCTTCTACTTAGATATTATCTCAGGAAGAACACATATTTTCACACAGATTTCAGCTAAGCAGAGATCTGAAATACGAGAGAAATATCGCATTAACGGATATAAGACTCAGACATAGACTATAGACATTGAGACGAGTGAAATAAAGGGAGTTTGAGGAGAGGAAAACGGCTGAGTGGCACTTCAGCTGGGGCATTAACACACACACACACACACACACACACACACACACACACTTTGGGTGAGCTCTGAGACCTGTGTTAGTGAAATATTAAATGGTTTAATGATATAAATCCTTATAACTCTTCGGACGTCTTAATCTTAAATCAGCAAGTCTCCATAAGTCTTTGAAACTTTTCAGAAGTCTTAGTGTTCAATCAATCACACTATTGTTATCATATACATATGTCAACATTTGCTGAAATTGCAAATAAAATGGTTATTTCAGCAGCAGTGTAAGTAAACTGAGTCCCCCAGTGATTATCGGCGGCGACCTGCGAATCCCTGATGTCGGTCAGCGCGTGAAATAAAGGTGGGAAACCCAGTGGAGACCTGCGGAACGGTTTGAGATCAAACCCTGGTGTGTTGTGTTTACAGTGAATCGTGACACGAAGAGGACAACAATCGCCCTAGTTTCTTAACAAACTTTTTTTTTTTTTTTTGGGTCGCCCTCAATTAGCGTCTTAATGCAGAGGATGAAATGTGGCTCGGGATGAATGAGACACAACGCAGGAAGGGAGACAGAGGAGGAAATGTACGGATGTTCGTGGCTCCATAGCCATGAGCTGCAGAGAAACCGAGACACGGACAGAGCGGCAAGACAGGACGAATGTCAGACTAAAGGATAAGAGAACACGGAACGAGGGATAGAATAAGGAGAAGTGTGAGGATTTTGGCCAGCGGGGACGGAAGGACGTTCTAAAAACAGCTGGCTGGAGCTATGTCGTGTTCTCGCTCTGTGTGTATCTGTGTCAGTGCCGGCTGTAAGTCCGTAAGCGCTGGAGGTCACGTTCAAAGCACAGATGTTTATATATATATAATACAGCGGTACTTCAGCATACGAATTGAATCCATTCCGAAGGCGAGTTCTTAAGACGAAGGTTTTCATATTGTGAAACACGCTGTCCCATAGGAAATCAATGCAAATAATCCGTTCCAGCCTCCCGAAAATACCTGTGCAATATTAACAATTTCCAACACTATAATTACATTTTTGCATATAATACCAATCAAAACATTTATAAAAGATGATAATGAAGTAAAATATGACATAAACATGCTTTAAAAGCCAAACTGAAAGCGGTTCCTTTTTCTTCTTGCTACCGTCCTTGATAACATTCTCGAACCTTCGGTTCGGCTCGGTTCAGTCATTTGTCACTCATATGCCGAAAATGCTTCTTGCAAAAATTTCCGTTCTTAAGGCGAAAATTCCTGATGCGGGGCGTTCTTATGGCGAGGTACCACTGTGATATATACAGTGGAACCTCGGATTATGAGTAACGTGGTTTGCGAGTGTTCCGCAAGACGAGCAAAGATTTTAAATAAATTTTGACTTGAAAAACGAGCATTTTCTTGGTTTACAAGCACCGAGTATCATGTATAACGCATGCGCTTCTTGATTTGACGCCTGCTGGGTCTTAGTGCTTGCAGAGTTTCTGAGTGTGCGTGTGTGTGTGTGTGTGTGTGTGTCTGGGTGTGTGTGTGTGTGTGTGTGTGTGTGTGTGTGTGTGTGTGTATATTCACCCAGCAGGGGAGACGATTACCTACAATTCCGCAGCGCAAGAGAGAGAAAAAACGTTGGCTCAGTTGTGAT
>JAQQZS010000008.1:2359356-2372159 GCA_030068045.1 Platyallabes tihoni | reverse complement strand
ATAGGGTTAGATGGAGGCAGATGATTCGCTGTGGCGACCCCTGAAAGGGAACAGCTGAAAGACAAAGAAGAAGAAGATTTGCAGTGTTTAGACCTCTCACATATTTAACTGTTTTATGTCCAAATTTAGTCCTGACTTCATGTGAGTAGGGGGCGGGGCTTCCAGGCAACTGTGGTTATTATTGAAGAGTTCAAAACATCTCTGCATATTATTGCAGATTTATATTTATAACTCATACTAGTACTCTTGATTGTAGAATTGCAGAGCAAAATGTGTAAAAGTTTGGCAGGTCTGGTAATAAAATAGTCGAATAAAAAAATAATTGTTATAATGCACAAGCCTGTATACTTTATATACTGTACATACTGTATTCTCCCAGGAATAGACTTTATATTTTGTAGAATAGATTTTGTTCAGGTGAGGAATTTCCCTTCGAGCATGTGATAAGCTGTGTGATATAAGCGTTTCCTTCTGTAGCTAGATCTCACTACACTGTGGCTCCCAGTGTAACCATGGCAACATGGCACAAAAAAAAACTAAAGATAAGACCGCCTACTTGGGACAAACATAGAGTGATATGAGCTATGCACGACGACAAATCGCTGCATGAGAGTGATACTCGCTTATGTAATTTGAGTTGAATGATAATAATTCGATGTGTATTACATTCTATTATATTATATAATTATGTTTTGTAATGACTGGCAGATTGAAAAAAAAAAGCAGTTCCATTCGCTTTTGGCTCATCTATCAGTGCTGAACAAAAGACACAGGAAAGACCTTGTTGAAAACAGAATTATAATTTGCAATATAGAATAATTTCCATTAGCTTTTCATCTAAACGTAGCCCCTCCCACTTTTCCTTCTTGCTCTTGTCCTGAGCATGCATATTTCATCCAAGTGTTTTTATTGTTAAAAAAAAAAAGTGCAAAAAAAAAAAAAAACCCTGTAATGGACTTGTTTGTCTTTCAGCATGAATAAACATCCTCTCCCGCTTACAAAGACGCGTGTCAGCTTGATTGAGAGTCCTGAATCTGTGCTTTCAACAGTTTCTGAGCTGCGAGCCAGAAATCATTCACGTGGAATGACAACGCGTGGCCTGTGAAATTCTAAAGGATTGAAATCCTGTGCTTCAGGTGAACATTGAACATTGTTTTCAATATAATATCGACCTCGTATGATAATAAATTGTTGCGGCGACTATATAACGAAAGTTTATTATACTGCATCTCGTTAAGGTATGACTATACGGTGTATCTGTCAGGAGATTTATCTCTCTCTCTCACACACACACACACAAATACACACACAAATACGGTGTACAAATGATAAGCACACTTTCAGATGAACGTATGTTGCTCGGTGATCTTTTCATCAAACACACACACACACACACACACACACAGACACACAATAATGCAGGAGCTGATCTGATGTAAATATTTGCAGCGCCGTTAATTTCACTGCAGTCTTGCAGCTCTCGTCCCGATCGGGTCCGGACCGCTCCGGGGAAAGATTACGCTAACACACTCGCTGTAAATCTGCTTCACCTCCAGCAGCTCACCGTCTGAGCCGGGCTCTGTGATTTACAACTCGCTCGCTTCAGGGAGCTCTGAGGAACTCGCACATGACCGATGAGCTGCAGGAGGGTCTAATTACGGGTGAGCAATATGATACAGTGGAAAAAAATAAACACTACGATACTTTACAACTATTTCACAGATACAACATCTGTCGAACGGAACAGAATTTCTTGTTTCAAAGCACACAGTACGAGTCTGGGGAAGAACACATTTGCAGAAAAAAATCTACAGTGTGTGTGTGCACAGGTCAAATGCATCTTGAGAATATTGATCGAACTCTGCTAATCCTCCTGCTGTAACTGAGTGATAAATATTTTTTCGAAACTTTCAGTATCTGAGGTGTGTCCCAAACCTTCCAGATGGCGGTAATGAAACATTTGCTCCTGCTGCACTACTAAACCAGAAGTCACGTCGCCTTGAACACTGCGTCCTTTAAGCCTCCGCCTGACAGATGGACAGCAAAACTTGAGCAGATGTTCAGGACGCGCTCGCAGATGTGGCCAAAGTCAACAACTGTACATCATCGGTGATGTAAGTAATAACTAATATACAGTATACAGCAGAAGGCACATCAAATAATTCAGTGTTTTTGTGCGGTCAAGTGTAAAGAATGTCACCGAGCAGATGTTGTTTATGAATATCATCCAATTACACTACAAACAATGACTTCTTAGTGCGTAAATATAGTTTTATATACGGTATATACTCGCCAGCCACTTCACCTGTTCAACTGCATATTAACGCAAATATCTAATCAGCCAATCACCTGGCAGTAAATCAATTCACTCAATTCACGATCTGCTGAAGTTCTAACCGAGCATCAGAATGATGAAGGAAGGTGATTGGAACGTGGAATGGGTGTTGGTGTCAGACGGACTGGTCCGAGTCTTTCACAAACTGCTGACTTGTTGGGATTTTCACACACAACCATCTCTATGGTTTATGGACAAAATCTCCAGTGAGGTCAGTTCTCTCTCACTCTCACTCATAAATGAAGGCGCTCTGAACGTCCTAGGAGTTTATGTTGCGTTTTGTAGTGGCGCTCGATTGACTTCTACACTGGCGTTCGTTTGTCTCTGTCTAACGCCAGCCTGCAGCCCAAATTGTAGTTTG
Organism: Platyallabes tihoni; assembly: GCA_030068045.1. NCBI lineage: Eukaryota > Metazoa > Chordata > Actinopteri > Siluriformes > Clariidae > Platyallabes > Platyallabes tihoni. Next base: position 2,369,463 of record JAQQZS010000008.1, on the reverse strand, counting down.
TGTGTTAACCTGTGGAGGCAGTGTGTCGGGAACTGGATATGAAAGCCCTTGTCGTTTCATTTGAGGTTCCTCCATTTAATATGGACCATGTTGCTATATTAGACATTAATCTTCTTGTTTTAAACATTCTCGTAATACGGCGACGTAGGGAGGGGAAAAAATCGCCGCCGCTACTGGGTTCACTCTTTGACTGCACAACGTCGGATTAAAGGAAGTTTTTTGTGGTTTATGAAGACATGCGAAAATTTCTGCGCAAGTTATTCAATTACTGTCTGATGTCAGTTTCCACTTTTGATCCTCCGACATTTTATTCCCGCATTTCCCTATGGATAGCATGTAGGATCATGGGATATATCCGGTCTTCCGAAGCGTCAAATGAACGCGAAGAAAACGCACTAGAAGCATTTTCCTTGCTTTCGTTGGGATTTGAACGCCAAGAAAAAGCTGCATGCAACGTTTTTTTGACGCCGTATAAACGCCGGACAAATGCACGTCACCAAAGCCCGTCACACTCTCACTGACTCCTATGTGTAGAAAACCCTCAGCGCTTGATCCGAGCTCACCGGATGCTACAAACGCCAGAAAAACACTCAATTTTAACGCCCGTGTGAACAAGGCCTTATTGTCTATACCGTTTAATCCTGTATTCAGGGTCGCGGGGGGCCTGGAGCCTGTCCCAGGAGACTTATCCCAGGGCACGAGGTGGGGTACACCCGGGATAGGGTGCCAATCCATCGCAGGGCACACACATACACTCACACACCCATTCACACACTATGGGCAATTTGGAAACACCAAAGAGTCTAATCTGAATGGCTTTGGATTGTGTGAGGAAACCGGCGTACCTGGAGGAAACCCACCAAGCACGGGGAGAACATGCAAACTCCATGCACACAGAGGCGTGAATCGAACCTGGCCCGGGGAGATGTGGTGGAACAAGAGTTTCGCATCATGGACGTGCAGCCGACAAATCTGCAGCGACTGCGTGATGCTCTTGCGACCAATATGATGGACCAAATTCACTTTCTGTTGAATAAATACCATCAAGAATTAAGGCAGTTTTGAAGGTAAAAGTGGGTCCAACCCAGTACTAGGAAGGTGTACCTAATGAAGTGGATGGTGCGTGTATATCAAACACATATAAATTAATTATTTATTGTAAGATTACAACAAAGCAGATATATAATTTTAAACAAATTTTTAAGCATTACATTATTTTCAGCTCATTTAAAACTTGAAATAGACTTGTTTTATGGACGGATACTTTTCTTAAACAACTGTTCCTAAAATGAAGCAATATTATCTGCCAATAAAACATCATATAATGCTTGAAATGAGAAGTTGTCTGGAAGTAAGGGTAATAAACTAGTGGAATCTTATAAGAGAAAAAGTGAAAATTTTTATAATCCATTATGGCAAATCCATTATGGTTAAATCTAACCCCCAAAAAACACGGCTAAATCCCACCCTGCACACTAAACTACAGAATAGTACGCTCTAATAGAGACCATATTTATCTGGTAAAGATCCTAATATCATTTCAGTCATAACAAAATTCAAGGAAATAAGAGTTACTTCCAACATTAAAGACTTGTTATAAAACTTGACAGGAAGTTGAATGTGTGACAGCTCGGGTCTGTCGGCTCTGATCGTGTGTGTGAGAAGTTCAGGACTGTTTGGTGATCATGACGCGCCAACGCACCTTTAATTGCCACACACAACTCTCTTACCGAAATGATCTGCTTTGATCCGAACTTTTATAGACTTGTCTCCAAAAAAAATAAAAAAATAAATTCAGTTTGAAGTGTCACTGCTTCTGAAGAATCAGTATGACACACACTGCTGATTTAGAGTGTACACAAACACACACACACACACACATACACACACACACACACATACACACAGACTTTTTCAGGTTGTAATAAAGTTCTTAAATTCTTACAGGCACATTTTGGATCACACGCTTTTGAGATACTGTTTGAGTTATAACAAAAAGGAGTTATCCTGTTTAATATATATACACTTACTGTCCGTTTTAATAGGAACACCTGTACACCTGCTCATTAAGCCAGTCATTTGGTAGCAGCACGATGCCTAAAATAATGCAGATAGAGGTGAAGAGCTTCTGGTCATTTTTACATCCAACATGAGAATGGGGAAAATAGTCGTGTGTCACTTTAAGCGGGGTATTGTTATTAGGACCAGATGGGCTGGACCCTACAGAAGGGTGCATAAGAACATAGCAGAACCAGGAATCTGAAAGACAAAGTGGACACGGGGTCTTTTAAGAGTCCTGTTTGGGTCTGCCTGCGCCCATCTCCTGTGTCCTGTTATTGGCTGACATCCATGATACGGGTTAAAGTGTCAGAAATTACAATTCCTCCAAATTGTGATGTTTCCTGTGAACATGCTGTAACTGAAGCTCCTGACCTGTATCTATGCATCGCGCTGTTTCCACATGACGACTACATAGATGAGCAGATGTGCAGATGTTTCTATTAAAATGGACGGCAATAGTTTTAAGTGTGTTATTCGGTCTTGCTTGATTTGTCCTGTATAATCCATGTATAAAGTTTGTCGGAGGACTTCGGAAAATTACGGCTGTAGTTTGGCTTTTGAGTTTTGCTCCTAGGGTATTAGGGGGAAGACGGGCAGATGATGACGTGTGAAGCGGGAATAAAAAAAGTTAGAAAGGTGATGTGAAAGGTGAGTTTCCAGGTATGGTGCGTCTCTCCTCAGCTCTTATTTCAAACTCGATACCAGGTTACGACTCCATCTTTGGTACATACAGAAAAGAAATGTACTCATATCCATGGCGTTTAATTGACATAACAGATAGATGAGATGAATAGATAGAGATGTATAAAAGTAGAAAAAGCCTTAAGATCTACTGGAAATGTGATGGACAAGCAGAACTACCATGAAAGAGACAAAAAAAAACCCCAACAGAGACAAGTCAAGCCCCTTACCCTCCAAGCAGCATGTCCTCCACAGACCCGAGTGGGTCATGACCTCCTCGTTCTTCTTGCTGGTCTCGTTCTCATTGGTCGTCTTGATCTTGCAGACCCCACGCGAGTACAGCCAGTAGTCTGTGCCCACGGCGATCGTCATGAGGCTGAACGCGGCGAACGCGCCCACCGTGCTCAGCAGCATCTGCACGCCGCGGTCAAACGTGCCCATGCTGCTACATTGCACGACGGGGGGACCCCCTGTCCTCTTCACGTACAGAAAGTAAATATTGGAGAACGGAGGGGAGCGGACCGAATGAAAAAAACGGGACAGGTTGGACCGGAAGGAGGGGGAAGGAGGCGGACGCACCGGGAACCTTATGGTTGCGTTTGTACGACTACTGATTAAGGAAGAAATCTGGACAAGCCTCTCTCCGGGCTGGTGCTCTGCTCCTCTTTCTACGACAGAAGCAGCTCAGACAGACAGCAGCGTGTCTTTAATCAAACACGACATCTACTGTATCATCAAAACTGCTTACAGGGACTTTAATGATATGATGATATGATGAGGATGATCTGAAATCTGCATGTGCTGTGATACCTGTGTGTGTGTGTGTGTGTGAGTGTGTGTGTGTGCACGAGGGCTGTGAGCCCGTCTCGTTCTCTGTGATGTGTTATAGATGTTAAACACCGCGCTCCGCAGGAATGAAACGCTGGTGTGAAATCGGGGGGTGGAGGAGGAGGGAGGCTTAAATAACGGAGAGATGCTTCGCCCTCGGTGGGTTTATATCTACCTTCTTTATATGCAATGAATATCACAACAAGTGTGGAGCTCTCTCACTCTCTATCTCACACACACACATATATGCATGCATACACACACACACACACACACACACACTTTGCTCCAGTATTAAGCTGAATGAGGAGGGAAAGAAAGCTTAAATGAATCTAGAGGAGGTGTAAAGATATGGTGATGAATAAATAAATAAATAAATATATATATATATTTTTTGTTTGTTTGTTTGTTTTAAAAAGGAAGCACATGCACGAGGGAGATCAATTAATCAATTAATGAACCAATCAATCAATCAGAAGGCAGATGAGAGGGGAGATGAAAGGTAATAAAATCAAAAGGTGATGTCTTCTTTCTTTTCTTCTTAAAATTTTGACCCCCAGGTTCCATAAGTGGCTCCTAGCTCCTCCGGTAACGGGAACGGCATCCGCGTGCGGCATCCCGCGACATGGACCGAGAGAGAGAGAGATGAAGAGAGCTGGAGGGATGGAGAGAGGGATGGTGCACTGTGGGTGGAGCGATGATTTAATGTAAGGATGTATCTACGGATGAGAGGGTTCGGTGGCGCGCGCCTCTCCGCCCCGGTACGCTCCCGGTCTTACCGCCGCTGCTTTTTCCCCTCTCGCGCGGTTACATCCAAATCCGCGGCGCCCGGTGACGGACGGACACGAGGCGACCGGCTCGCGCGGCTCCTCTGCGCCATGTACCGGGGGGGGGGGGGGGGGGGGGGGAAAAATGGAAAGAACACAGGGGGAGGAGGAAAAAAAAAAGAAAAGGAAAAAAAAGGGGGAGGAGAAGAGAAAGGAAGGGAGGAAAAAAAAAAAAGAGAAAGAGTCCTGTGATGAAGAACAAAACGCGACGTGTTGCGGAGAGAAAGAAGAAGAGCAGAGCGCAGAGCCGGAGCGCAGAGAGGAGGAGGCGGGAACGGAGACGGAGACGGACAGACCGGCCCCGAGATCCCATTGGCGCACAGCACTACTGCCTGTGTCATCAGAATCATCAGAATAATAATCATAATCATAATCATAAATCATAGTCATTATCATCATAATAATACGTGATAATAATAAATATTTTTATTATAGTTATAATAATTATTATAATAATAATGCACAATGTTGTACAGTTACATTGCACATTACTATATACAGTACTACCTATATTCTGTTTGTTTAACACATTGTTATTTATTGCAAATAGGCCACTTATGCACTCCTGGTTAGATGCTAACTGCATTTCTTATGATTGTGTAAAGCTGTTTTGCGACAATGACATTTGCTATACAAATAAAAATGAATTGAATTGAATTGAATTGACTTTCATTGGCTGAGGCTCTAGGTTGTTGGCTTGGGGATCTGAGGATCTGGGTTCGAGCTCTGCAGCTGCTTCACCATGCAGTGCAGGTCCCAAGCCCGGAAGAAACATGTACTTTGTAAAATAACAATAAGATTTAATCTAATCTAATAATGAATGATACAACAATTTTCACTCAAACCATCATTTAACACTGTACGCAAACAGGTGAAAACACAAGCCATATTCTTTGTCAGGATCAGTTTCTCGTGTTGTTGTTGTTGTTGTGAGTTTGCATGTTCTCTCCGTGCTTGGTGGGTTGCCTCCAACAATTCAAAGACATGAGGATTAGATTAAGTTGTATTACATACAGCATTTTTTCACTCAAATGATAATTTCGGCTCCCGTCGAGGGGTCGCCTCAGCGGACCACCAATCCGCACAACAACCTGGCACAGATTTTACACCGGATGCCCTTCCTGACGCAACCCTCCCATTTCTTCCAGGCTTGGAACCAGCACTGCATGGTGAGGCAACAGCAGAGCTCGAACCCAGATCCTCAGATCCCCAAACCAACAACCTACTGTAGAGCCTCACCTGCCTGAGCTACCACGCCCCCAGGTTCTCATAAGTCATTTAAACATTACTGCACTTTCTCTGCATCTGGAAAATTATGCTATTTTTACCTGTCACGGTGTCATAGAGGTTATCACCTCCTGTGGACTTGCACCTCAAGGATGGAGGGTTCGATTCACACATCGGCTTTGTAGTTTGGCTTGGTGGGTTTCCTCCCTTGGACTGCGGTTTCCTCCCACAGACTGGGTTAATTAGGTTGATTGCAAATGAATGAATGTAGTTAACTGACCCTGGAAGTGTGAGTCCACAGTGCTGACCACTACGCCATATGGAGTTTGCATGCTCTCTCCGTGCTTGGTGGGTTTCCTCCAACAATCCAGTATTAAATAATATTATATTATTGTTATTATGTATTTAATCATAATAATGATAATAATACAGGGTTATACAGCATTTTTCACTCAAACCATAATTTAACAGGTGAAATAATACTGGAGTTGACCTCTGCATCTGGAAAATTATGCACCTGTCATAATTAAGTACCTGTCACAGTGGCGTGGTGTTTAGCACTTCCAGGGTCGAGGGTTTGATTCCCACAGTCCAAAGATATACAGATTATGCTAATTGGTGTTCCCTAAATGCCTGAAGTGTGCAAGTGCGTCTGTGTTTGCCCTGCGTTGGATTGGCTTCCCGTCCAGCGTGGACCCTGCCTCCTCCCCTAAGTCTCCTGGGATGGACTTTCTCTGCATCTGAAAAAATTATGCAAATAAAACATAATGCTAACCAACAATAATCAGCAACAGCTGCACACCTGTTCAAGCTACAATTTCATGCTAGCACAATTTAGTGCATTATGATACAAAGAGTGTTTAAGTGGAACTGGGATTCACAGTTCTGAGAGTAAAAACTCCTTTTATTTCTCTATATAATCCACTGCTACACTAATGCACTTATCCCAGTGTTTCACTAGTGCTGGGGCACGATAGAAAGTTTTCTTCACGTCTCAAACGCTGGCCTCCCAGGAACTCCTTTAATGGCCCACAGACAAACACATCTTCTACAAGTTGGTGACAAGACTGCAGTGGGCTCCGGGATCATCGTTCACAGACGTACAGACTTCTTTAAAATGTCTGCACTGTTCAAATGTTTTACTGTGGCAGTGAATCTCATCACCGTACTATGCTTCTGTAAGTCTTCTGTAAATTTCAATCGGTTCCGTGCAAATCCCAGTTTGACTTGAGCGCCACTCATAGAAGTAACAGTGTTTCACCTGGTGTTTCTCGGCAGTATTTTTTCAGGAAGCTCCAGGAACTTTGCAGGAAGCCACATTCACAAGTGAATAATAATAATAATAATAATAATAATAATAATAATGCAGTGTTCAACTTGTAACTCAGAATTTCCAACCTATAACTGGGAAGAAACAAAGAAAACAAAACCTCTAATTGGAATTCCCACTTGAATGGCGCTTTATGTCGAGTAAATAAGCATGATTATATTAATGTTTGATTTTGATCTTATAGATGTACTGTAGATACTGTAGATGGTTAGATACTGTATGTTATACAGATTTATAAAACAGCTTGATTCTCTGTGTGTTTGTGTGTTTGTGTGTGTGTGTGTGTGTGTGTGGTTGGCAGGCTCCTATCCACCATGGGAGACGTGTGTTTGCCTACCTCGTCCCTGCATGCTAATCAGTCCTCTATTAGCTGTGTAACAATCATCACAACGAACAATGAGCAAACAACACTGCTACAGTATCTCTCTCTCTCTCTCTCTCTCTCTCTGCAGTATGAATGGATTTATTGAAAGTTAATAATTGGTCATACAATATTAGTGATGTATCATCACCAATACACTGAACAGATTATCACAAAGTTACTATAGATTTTATTAGCACCACTAACTACGCCCACACCCTTAGCCTTGTGAAGCCAATGCTAACAACTAGGGGGTCATAATTTTTAATAATATTATTTGAACAAAAGAAATCTTAAATTAAATATAATACAAATCATGTAAATGCAATGATTTATTTATTTATTATTATTATTTAAAAATTATTATTATTTTTTTTTTTACAGATGTTTTATATTATCTCGCCATGCTAATGATGTAGCTAGCAGGGAATGGACAGTTTAGCCTGAAAATCGTCTGTCGTAATTTGAGTTGTTTCATGTCTCAGAAAGACTTTCTGATGTGTCTCTGACTTACTCACGACAGAGTGTGATGTCGGAGTAATAACCTGTAAAGGTGGCAAGATTCAAGATACAAAGAACTTTATTAATCCCAGAGGGAAATTTGCTTTGTCTTGATTGCAGTTGCTTTCTGTTGTTTCAAAAGAGTCATAAAAAAGTAATAAATTAGACAAGGGGGAGGATTTTTAAAATTTTTTATTCAATTAAATAAAATTAGAAAAGGGGGGGGAAACTATGTAAAAACAATAAAATTCCGTACTGCACTAATAGGAAGGCACAGCACGTGAGTCATGACTGAATTTACGTATATTGCACTTGGAAGGAATTACTGAAACCAACTCGTAAGAAATTCCTCCTTCTCCTCCATGCATCTCCTTCTGCCTCAGCGTACTCATCTGTTCTCCACCAGTCTTGCCTTTGTGTGTGTCTCGTTCCTGTCCTACCCTCAGTCCCGACTGCTTAACCAGTAAAGAACACCAGTAATGAGAATCAATATCTTTTTCAATTTGCAGCAATGACTCTCTTCCTTGCATTCTAATCACAGCCGAGGTTCTGACCCACACCCACCTCACCACTGGAGAGACAGAGAGAGACCACTGCCATATGTACCCTGTAACATGGAGCCCTTTACCACAAACATGGTATAGAGCCTACTGTAATTTGCACCTACTCAGATTGTTTCCGTGTACAGAGCTGTGATTTCAGAGATATTTGATTCAGGTGTGGTCCAATATTTCTTCAGTTGCCCACTCATAACTTTGTCTCCTAACTGCAATTAGTTTCTTTTAATTTTAGACAAACAAAAATGGAGAAACAGCTTACACCTATGGTGGCATGGTGGCTTAAAGGTTAACACTGTGGCCTTGCACCTCCAGGGTTTGGGTTCAATTCACACCTTGGGGTCTGTGTGCATGGGGTTTGCATGTTCTCCTTGTTTGGTGGGTTTCCTCTAGATATGCTTGTGTCCACCCACAGTCCGAAGACATGCAGGTTAGGTTAATTTCCCAAATTGCCCATAGTGTGTGAGTAAGCGAGTAAGTGTGTGTCTATCCTGGCATTGGCTCCAGACCCCTGTGACCCTGTATACAGGATAAAGCGGTATAAACTATGAGTGAGTGAGCTTACAGCTGTATAATCACCTCATCCTGGTAAACACACTACAACCTCTCATTAAATGTTCAGTGGTGGATCATTGCTACAAATATAATGATCCTTTAGGTATACAAGTCTAGATCCAAAAAACGTTTTATCTATTTGCAGTCATAATGCATCAAACACTCATCTGCTCAAAAGCTGCTTTAGGAAGAACCACATAATCCTGTCTGTTCCCCATGTGCTGTACTGTTTGTACAGTCACTTCTAATTACCTTGCTTATAAAACAATTAAAATTTGATTCAATTCAGTTTTTGTCTTTCTTGTGCATAGACCCTTTTCTACAAATGGATTTTATAATATCTAGTGCCCTCTGCTGGACAAACAGCAACATCACCTGAGCCTCCTCTGTCCATACTTCACATTCACAAAAACTGTCTCTTTACATTAAACTATACTTATCCTATACACAGCCACATTCAATACAACAACCTTCTCATACATTTAATGTACATAATATAACCAGTACAGTATAAAATTTAAATAGCATATAACACTGTGAATGTTTTACATTTAGATTGCAATTGCTTTTAGAATGTCAGTGTTTGTCAACAGCATTTTGAGAACAAATGCAAAACTGTCACTTACATTTAAAATGTCACTTACATTTTTAAAAAGCTTATTTTATTTGATTATTTTACTTACTCTGTGTTTTGCAGCATGCCATTTATTCTGAAAATGACCACACACACACACACACACACACACAGACACACACACACACACACACACACACAGTATGTGTGTGTGTCTATACACATATATCTATCTGTAGATAGATAGATAGATAGATAGATAGATAGATAAACTAATAAATGAATTAACGGCAGATCGATAAGAAAGAAAGAAACTCACTGGCTACTTCATTAGACAATTCGATTTCCCATGTTAACATCTACAGTATATAAGTACAATGATGGATCTAAGCATCTAATCAGAGCAGTGGCGGTTCTACACTGAATTGCTCCCTGGGCGAGACTCCCTCCCGGCGCCTACCCCCCCCACATTTTGTACACACCACACGTTTTATTAAACTACTCATAACTTAAATAAATATAATGTGAACAAACAAATATTATATAAATATAGAACAAATATAGAACAAATCACACTAAAGAAAAATAACTTATTTGCTTCACTG
>JAQQZS010000008.1:2256084-2267128 GCA_030068045.1 Platyallabes tihoni | reverse complement strand
AGTAAAAAGGCTGAATGGCGAGTGACTCCGGAAATCCACTAGCCACATTGGCCAGTGAGCAAAAAAGTTAATGTCAACCCCTGATATATATATATATATATATACTGTATATCAGATTTTGTGCCAGTGAAATTGTGGGTTCTTGGGAGACGTGAAAGAAAAGTGTTCGCCTCATTATATGAAGAGTTTGAATCGTGGCTCAGTCTAGGGAACAGAGTGGCCATACTCTCAGGGGGAAAGAGGGGGTACATTGTGATTTTTTAATCAATTCAATAGTACTAATGTTTATTGTTTGCTTTGTCTCAAGCCATATCTTTTTTTTTTTTTTTCGAATTTTGAAGTATTTCATTAACAATGAAATCACCATAATATTATAATCACACTTTGCACCAGCCAGAGAATCAGTATTGCACCAAACAAGAAGAAGACTGTCGGCTGGTGGCTCAGAGCTAGCAAATGATGGAGCGGATATTTGGTACCACATTTTCAGTGGGATGTTATTTGTACAAAAAAAGCTTTGTCCAGTAAAGAGCATCCTTTCTTTTTGAGATTAGTTAGAGTGAGAGAAAGTCTGAGTTCAGTTTTGGAGAAAATGTAAAACCTATTTAACAATACATGTTTTGTTAGAAATATACAGTTGAATTTTCCATTAAAGCAAAACTACACAGAGGTTTGTGTGTGCGGTCAGTTATAGTTCTTAGAAAGTAAGAGACCCAGAATCACCAGGTCAGACTGTGAAATCGATGGAATATTTAGATAATATTTTAGCAAGATGTTTTTTATTCATTGCTAGATTGCACAGGTTCATCTGACTGTTCCAGATATACAGTAGATACAGATATAAAGGATGACCGTCAAGCTTGACTGAACACGTTAGTACAGAATAAACACATAAACACAGCCTCACACACACATGTATTTAAATACCTGAGCAAGATTTCATCTAAACTAGGACGTTATATTAAACTGGGTCATATCAGTATTAATTAAGTGACTGTAATATAACGTAATGATGCTGATGCAGTGGTGTATTTTCCACCTCCCACACAGTGCTCTCCATACAGCCTCAGGATCCCAGCCAGAATAAAGCACTCACTGAACATAAGAGGGTGAGTCCGAGCTGCAGAAATTTCCAGAATCGGCTGACGGAGGCAGCACTGAGGCTCTACAGCGTCGCTGCCAAATCGATTCGCTTCAGTTCCTTCAGGCTAAGCGTGTTTGTGTGTGTGTGTGTGTCTACACTCACAGCTCCCGAGGGGGGAGGAAGCACTCAGAGGGTTCAGAGGCGCTCCTCAACAGGACAAATAAAGTCTGGTTCTAGTCAATAAAGGGAACAAGACTCCTGTTATTGTACTGAAGACGTTTCTCCTGGACTCAGAACCAGAGAAAAGATACACAATCAGTAGACGCCGCCTTCTCACAAATGATTTGTAGTGCTGCCAAAACCCTTAGAATTAGATATACAGTTTATACAGTTTATGGCTGGTTTGTCTTTCTTGTATTGAGAGAAGCATTCAGGGTTGTACATTCTGTAGAAGCTTTAAAGGTTCTCATAGAGGAACAACGGAAGAAGGGTTCAAGACCGGTTCTAACCACATGTAATGTCATTAGATGGCAGGGATCGGTTCAAAGAAAAAGATTTTTTTTTTTATGTTAAGTGGAAAGATGGATCAATAGAAAGGTATTTATTATTAGGAATTCTTTTTTTTAAATGTTCAAAGAAAGAAAGAAAGAAAGAAAGAAAGGATGGATGGATGATCAGTTCAAAGAAAGGGTTTTTTAATGTTTGGGGGATAGATGGATAGACAGATATATAAATTAATAAATAAATAAAGTGCTCGCCCTATCATCCGGAGATCACTGGTTCGGTTCCCGGGTGATGCTGTAACCTCTCACAGCCGGAGGTCTAGAGAGAGCTGATTGGCCGAACTCTCTCAGAGGGGAGGGTTGAGAGGTACTTAGTGCTCCCACATTAATCACGGCAAATGGATGTATTAATTAATAAATTGATAATTTAATGGATGTATGTATGGATGAATACATAACTGAATGGATGGATGGATAGATAAAGGTATGGACTGATAAACTGACGTACTGCAACTCAATAAATCACGTAATAAATACATTCAGACATTACTAATTAACGCTACACCATGACCATCACGCGCAACCCTGAGCTCCATCTGCTCCTTGGGGCCCAGGATCCCACTCCCCCCCATCTGCTACCTTGTGCTCTGTGAAAGCGTGTACCAGTTCATCACCCTGACTTGTTTTCATGCTAATCTGATAGCCCCGCCCCCTGGGACATCAAGCGCTGTGTGCTGGAGTGAGAAAATGTAAATCTCATTAATCATCACAGGCAACACACACACACACACACACTCACACACACACACACACACACACACACACTTTCCTGATGACTGAGACAAACAAAATGAATTGGAAGCTGTATTTCATCATATTCCACTACGCAAATTAGATAAAGTATAAATATGAAGAAATATGCAAATGAGCCTTCTAACAAGCCATTTTACTGGATGCTGATTAGGAACAATATGCAAATTAAGTCTGATCTAAAAGTTGAGCATCAGTGCTTTGTAACAGTCAGGTAAAGCTGCAACTTTAAGTTTTCTGACATCCTTTCTGACGGTTTTGCGGTTTCCATGACAAGCTGTGTGTGTGTAGGTTTTGACTTAATTCTGAGAGAGAAAAACGAATGCTCTAGTTGATCAATTACTTTTTTTTTCCTTACAGAATATGTTTTAAATAGGAATAAGAATAGAATCTTTATTTGCACGCTGCTGGGCTGTAACTGAATGTGAAAGGACTCTGGTTGCTCAGTCATACTGGGCTCTCAGTTCGGGTATTTCACGCGCCCTCACCTCGAACTGCTGCGAATATGTTCGCTCTAAAGACCCGTGTTTTATCTCATATTGGTGATTCACATTACTGCTTTTCGTAACATATAAGACAAGCTGGTTTTAAACTTCCCGTAGGAAGAATAAATATACGTTAATCTGTCCATTGATCGTTGAAGGTTCAGTTTTCAAAGTTTACTTTCCTTTTCTTGGAGTAAGCTATGCTGTGTCGTGCTTTCATTTCTGTTTTCATAAGGATGATTGGCTCTGTTGAGTGATGCGTATAGCCATGCCCACCTCAAGGGAAAAAGCACTACATCACTGGTATATTAATTATTCTCGTTTATCAGAAAAGCATCAGGGTCTGCTTTATGCATGCCAGCTTTATGTTAAGCCTGCCATTGTCAGTAAGTTCCCTACATAAAAACAATTTAAGTTACAAACTTTTCGAAGATACGAACATGCGTTCGCGTATGTTCAATTGCGGAAGTTTGATCACATGTCTGGTGTACATTGTCACGTGTGTGCAGCATGCATCCCAGGATGTCTGGAAGTGAGTGTAAAAGCAGCGGCGATGAAGCTGGTACTGCTAAGAAAGGCCAAGCAATGACGATGGAGACAAAATTTAAAATAATTGAGAGAATGGAGCGAGGTGAAAAGGTTTTAAGGTTTTAACATGAATCGTTCAACCATCGGCATGATTCTAAAGAACAAGGACAAGATCATGGATCACGATCTTAGTTTTATACTGTGTATAAAGTACAAGACAGCGTTTGTTGGACTTACGAACAAATTGGACGAAGGAACTCGTTTGTATGTTGGGGACATACTGTAATGTACAAAACACATCGCGATATATACTTTATATATGAAAAGAAGACATAATATTATATATGAAGAAACAACCTGAGGTTTAGATGTTGCAGGATCGTGATCATGAATAATTAATCAGAATATGTAATTATATGCTAATAGAATCAGGAACCAAATAAAATAATTTAATGTTTATTTCTCTCTCCCCTTATATTTCTCTACCTCCCTCTGTTTCTCAGCATCTCTCCATTCTCTCTCTCTCTCTCTCTCTTCCTATCCTTCCCTGTCTCTGTCTCTATCTCTCCATCTCTCTCTCTCTCTCTCTCTCTCTCTCTAGAACAAAAGCACGGAGATGCTGGCGAGGACAGCACGCGCGCACACACGCCCGCGCGCGCACACGCAAACACGACAAATACGGCCCCGTGCAAGCAAGAAAACATCACGACGGTGGGAAAAAACGTTGCCATGACAACCGCTACACCTGGCTTTTAACACAAACGCGCATAAACCGGGGTTAAAATAAAAGATAAAATAATAATAACAATAATAATAATAATAATAATAATAATAATAAAATAAATAAACGCTCAGACTCTACCTGTCTGTGTCCGACTCCTGGAACCGCGCGCGTGCGTCTGCCGTCCTCCTCCGTGATACGCTCGCGACCCGTCGGATCGGCGCAGTGGTCTTAAAGGGGCCGCGGCAGTCTGAGTGCACGGTGGGGCCCACCAGCCGCTTTAACAGCTCTCATACCGCTTTAAATATTAAGTGACAGGAATATTTATTATTCATTCTGATAGATGTTTATTTTTCTTTACAGAAATGAGATTTACTCCTATATTTATGGAAATATAATACTAGCATAGGGGTTTAAAATATACTGTTTGTTTCTATGCAGTTTTATTATTATTATTATTATTATTATTATTGTACTCTTATTATTATTATTGTTATTACTACTACTACTACTACTACTCTTTTTCTTCTTCTTACTACTACTACTACTACTACTGTTATTATTATTATTATTATTATTGTTACTACTACTACTATGTAAATTTGTAAAACTATTTGTATATTCTCCCACACAGTGAGATGTGCACTATTCATGTGGATGTTACACCTATCTAAACATTGTTGCAGACCGAGTTACACCCATGGAAATTCTGTTCCCTGGTGGCAGTGGTAGATAATCCACCCTGACACACTGCACACGTTGTTCAGGAACGGTTTGAAGAACATGAAAGGTGTTGACTCAGCCTTCAAATTCCCCAGTTCTCAATCCGATTGAGTGTCTGTAGGAGGAGCTGGAAGAACAAGTCAGATCCATGGATGCTCCATCTCACAATTTACAGGACTTAAAGCATCTGCTGCTAACGTCTTGGTGCCGGATACCACACGCACACCTTCCGAGGTCTAGTGGAGACCAGGCCTTAAAGGGTCAGTTATTTTATTGGCACAAGAGGGATCTACACAGTGGTGGTTTTAACGTTATGGCAGATCGGTGAATGATTATAGATTGTGGTCAACTGTTTATTTACTGGGGTGGTATTTGTAAGTCGGCCCAAATAACACATACAGATATGAGACATAGATTATACCGACATACAGTATAGCCTGATCATTTTAATTTAAACACATTGTTAAATGAACACAGTAAAACGTAAGGAGTTACAAAGACAAACAGTTCAGACGTCACACATGATCATCATGTAAACCTTTAATCACAGTCATTAATATGTACAAACAGGAACATCAATTCCTCCATAAGACACAGTGATGTTTCCAGAGACACGGTTTCTCTGTCTAGTAACAAATTATGTACAGTGTGATGTGCTGATGGAGAGGAACGTGGAGGACGAAGAGAGATGGCCAGACAGTGGCAGGGTGGTAGGGGCTGGAGTGGGAGGCACAAGAGACCAACAGGGGGCAGCAGTGAGCATCACCACATGTAGGACTCGTCATACCTGAAAAACACCAGACCAGACAGGACGTCTGTACGATTATAACCTCCTCACGCAACACACAACAGAGAGGGAGGACTAAGCTTGTACAGTCTGCAGTGCTTTAATTTAGCTTTACATGAACTTTGAGGATGATCCACATTTACATTACTTCAAAGCGCTATATAAATAAAATTGAATTGAATTGAACATATGTGTATTTAGGATATATTTCTTAACATATAATAATGTCAATATATTTGTTTCGTTTTTTAGAGATTTTAAATGTTTCTATAATTATATTAAAATATAATATACATGGTAATCAGAATGTAATAAAATGTATAAATAAATAAATGATTATAAATTAAGAAATCAATACAGCAAAATTAAATATACAGAAAGAAAACAGACAGCTTGTAGATATTTTCCCCAAACTGTTCAGCTGTGATGGATAAACTGTTCGCTCATCTCCTTTGCTACAATTCTCCTTTTTGCTCTCTTCAAAGAGCTCGACTCCATGTCCTGCACCTTTGAAGTCAGATTTAATGGTGTGTTAAAATGTCAAGGCCTCTCAGCTGTTCAGCGTGCTTCATGACAGGGTGAGTGTGTGTGTGTGTGAGTGTGTGTGAGAGAGAGAGAGATAAAGAGGACGCCAACCGTCCCGTCTGTCCCTCTGATCTGCTCTCAGGTGTGAAAAATTCATGAAGTACGCTATAAAAACACCAAGTCTTTCCCAGAGCTCCTCTGCACGCTCGGACACGCCCACTCTGAATGAAGTGATGCATTTAATATTTCAGTGTAATGACTAATTACTCTCACGCAGCTCTGATCACATCCATCTGTAATGCAGAGAGAGCTTAATGTACGACTGTAAAGATGCTTCAACCCAGACTTTAAAGCTAAAGCACTGATTAGTGTTTTATGTAACCTTAATTTTGGAAAAAACATTAAAATACTCAAAACCTGGTCATACTACACACTCTGAAAACTAATTACGTCCTTACACGTCTTTTATATATTAATATAATGTCTATATTAATATAATATGAATATAAATTACTGAAATAAATTGAATTCTTAATTGTTTGACTTCCTGTTTAATGAATATAACATAAACCTACCAGTAGGGATGATAATATTTAATTATTAATCATTAGTTGGTGTTAAGAATTGAACTGATTAAAACATTAACTGTATGTTTGTCTTGCATAATATTTCTCACATGCCGATGAACATATTCACCACAAGAGGGCGCACGTGCAGTTCTGGTGATGTGCAGTATTAGACATTGTATTTATAGACAAGAGCAGTATGTTTCTGACAGCATTTATTTGTATTATTATTATTATTTAAATTCTGTATGTTTAAATGATTAGGGCCTCTAATTAGTTGGGATGACGGTGCTACAGTAGAATGTATGAATAAAACTTAAACTGAGAATCCTTAAAATATCCTTAATTATGTTTTCTAATGTGTGTTTTAAAAAAAGTGAAATTTGCAGCACCTACCACAATTAATTTTAATACAATATACATAATATCTATACATATAATAAAACTGGAAAGTGGACGTGTCTGTACATTGAAGATATTTGCAAAAAAATACTTTGTGGGGACGTAAGATAAGTAATGGAGGACATCAAGATGGTTTTTGGAGTTTTTGTCTGTATGTCTGTCTGTTTGTGCACACATCACAACAAAAAAAAAAGAACGAATTTTAATGGGTTTTTCACAGGTGTATTTGGCTGAGCTTGAGGTAACATATATACTTTTTTCTTCGCAGATATGTTAATTTTGATTTTTCAATTGGAAAACACCCTTATATCATAAAAATCAACTTTGAAAAAAATCATTAGTTAATTATAAATTTCAACAGGGGGCGCTGTACATTTTTTAATACGTGCTTATGAGTGTGCAAATGCTTTTTAAAGTGTCAATTAAAGTACATCTATCGATTTGCAATACCTGTACAATTACAAAATGCAATGTGAACAAAGTCGCGGGAATAGCTAGTAGTAAAATAATAAGAAATAACCAAAAATAATATATAACGACTGCAATATGAAGTGAAAATGCAGTACAACCACTAATATATAGGTGTAGCGATGAAAAAAAGTGTCCAAAAAAACAAAAAAACCTACGTACAGTTTTTTATTTATTAAATAACCTCAGCATATTTAGTGTTGTGTGTGTGCATATGTGTGTGTCTCACCTTGATCGCTGGTTGTGCTCGTTGCTATCTCCAAACAGCAGGTCTGCCAGAAGACTTCCCTCCTGAGCTGACCTCTTTCCATACCTGAGACACAGAGAGAGAGAGCGAAACAGAGATAAAGAGTCAGAACCTGCACTAAATAACCCCCTAGACTTTTCACTTTGGCTCAAAGAAAATTGTCCCCTGAACACGAACGCTCCTTATTATCACTGATGAAAAAGCCCTGACGAATGAGCTCACTCTTACTCCTCTCAGACCTTTCAACTCGGATGATGTCACTGCAAACGAAACCCTGGAGGCGTGTGACAGGGACAGCGCCGAGGTCTACAGGAGCGAGCGTAATTGGCCTGAAGTTGTGCCGAGGCTCTGTGTCTCTGTCAGGGCGTATGGAGGGACATCGCATCTCAAAGACAAGCAGGAGACGTATCATTAAAATAAAGTTTCACTTCACCATCATTACTGAGTTTCACTGATGCTAAAGCTGCAGGTGTTTTCCCTCAGAGCTGAAACAGATCTCGTACTATCGTAGTTTCAGATCAGCATACAGTACATGTTTCACTTTCTCTTGGACTTAATAAGGAAAACAAAACTGTTGCTTTATAAAAAAAAAAATGATGATAAAATACAACGTCTGACACTGGAGACTCCTTCCATAGACGTTAAAAAAAGGATCTTCTTAAAGAAAACATCAACATCAACAGTTAATTGTTTTTCAAATATTTGCGTACAAAAATAAAAACAAAATAAAAACGTCTGGAGAGCAACGAAAAAATTGATTCTGATGATGAGAAACAATATTTCATAAATTTATGCACACAATTTCATCAGGGCGGCACGGTGGTGTAGTGGTTAGCACTGTCGCCTTGCACCTCCAGGGTTCGGGTTCGATTCCTGCCTAATTTTGATTCCCGTCTCCGTGTGCATGGAGTTTGCATGTTCTTCCCGTGCTTGGTGGGTTTCCTCCTGGTACTCCAGTTTCCTCCCACAGTCCAAAGACATGCAGATTAGGCTAATTACCGTTCCCAAATTGCCCACAGTATGTGTGATTGTGCCCTGTGATGGATTGGCACCTGCGCAGGATGTACCTCGCCTCGTACCTTAAGTCTCCTGCGACCCTGAATACAGGATAAAGCGAGTCATTTTAACATTGCAAAAGATCCCGTTGACAAACTTTATCTTTTACAGCGTGCTCTGATAACCCAACCCTTACGTTTCTGCTGAGCGCTTCATGATAAAACTTTAAATTCAATCCGAACTATTCTCATCTTTTGAATGTTTTTGACCTTATTCATCGTAAAGGTCGAGGGAATCAGTCTGTTATGAAGCCCAGGATCCAACATACAACGAGTCTTTCTCTTTAAAATGTCAGGGAGACAATCAGAGAGCATAACCGTCTCCACAAACTCGGTCAGAGACTCCGGGACGAATCTCGCAGCAGCTAAATTTGCTCTGGATTGGATTTCGAACCACTCAGTATGCATCGGCTTGGCTTTTATAAGCTCGGTGCATGAACGAGCGGCTCCATCAGCCTTTTCGGAGCGACCCGTAATGATGTTTCAGGCTCTGAGTGATGGACTCACTGCAGGAACGGGAGATGGATGAGATCACCAGGATTCTGACCTGGTCCATGGAGGCATAAAGTCCAGAAGAGTTTCGGTTCTTGTTAGATCAGGGTTAAAGGGGTCAGAACCTGAGATTTATATCAGTAGTCATGGACTCGAATACGGTGTATCATACTGTCTATAAGTGCTAATACAGAAATTATAACTTCATAAAAAGCTTAAATATTTTATAGAATATCTATAAACAGACAATCCGTAGTATATCAGATTCTTAATAATGCTGGAATGAAAGAATATAGTGTAATTTAAAATGATCAAATATTAATAATTAAATATGTATTTTTAATTATTCCATTATTTATTTAAAAAAATGAATATTAATAATACAAAAAAATTATAATTATTTAATGAATTGTATATAATTATATATTATTTTGTTTGTATTATTAATATTTATTACTATTATTTTTATAATATTATATTATATTTATAAATTATACTATACACTTTAATATAGATTGTCTGTTTATCATTTAAATAAGTTTATCATTTATTATAAAGTTTAGAATTTATTATGAAGTTTATTGTTTTAGACTTTAAATATTTATTATAATAAAATCATCTCAATTGTATTTGAAATAAAAAAAACTTCAAGTTCAAAAAGAATGTATCATAAACTCTTAGATATTCTACTGCTTTTAAATCAGAAACTCCTCATTATGTAAATAACAATACACTTTTTAATATATTAATATTAATACACTATATATGCAAAATCAAACACATCTAAAATCATAATACCTGTACCATGTTTAAATAAAACTGAATATGTATGAGAAACTGAATAGCAGGGCATAAACAAAGTAATCTAATCTAAAATCTAAATGCCTGTAATATAATTAAAAAGGCTTAGAAATCATAAAAGTTCTAAACCTGGAAATTGATTATCATATGAGACATACAGTAACATGAGACGCAGTCAGCTGTGGTCTCGTTCACCTTTGCCGGGTGATGAGGTTGATGTAATGTCTGAGAGCCGTGTAGTATTTGGCGAGCTCCTCGGGCGCCGCGTCCTCCCCGGGGTTCTCCGGTTTGGGCGGATAGGCGTCCACGACGGTGCCGAGATACAGGACGACGCACAGGAACAGGGCGAAGACGACGGTCCACGACTTCAACATGATACTCATCTGTGAGAGCGGACAGAAAACAAACAAACAAACAAACAACTAGTTGACACACGATGCATTTAACTTACTATTATTATTTCACAGTAGTGATGGAAAGTAAACAGTTTCAAGTCATTTTAGTCCTGAGGTTCGTCCTTTCTTATCATTTTGGCCCATAGAATTTTTACTTTTTTATTTAGAAAAAATTCAAATCTGAACCTGAAAGACTTTGATTTGGGCTTGATGGTAAGCACTGTTGCCTCACACCTCCAGGAATGTGGGTTTGAGTCTCTCCTCTGGTCAGTGTGTGTGTGTGTGTGTGTGTGTGTGTGTGTGTGAAATTTACATGTTCTCCATGTGCTTGGTGGGTTTCCTCCGGTTACTTGGGTTTCCTCCCACAGTTCAAAGGTGTGTGTGTGTGTGTGTGTGTGTGTGTGAGAGACAGATTAAACCCAATATTTCAGCCTCACCTCTTCATCACTGTT
>JAQQZS010000008.1:1807676-1822947 GCA_030068045.1 Platyallabes tihoni | reverse complement strand
AAAATGTCTAGAGCTTATCATCGTTTTTAAAATCAAATAAATCGCGATTCGATATGATATCGTTTATCGGCCCAGCCTTAGTGCGCGTGTGTAATTTGACACGCGTAAATTGCTCCTTCACCAACACACACACACACACACACACACACACACACACACACACACACGCTCTCTCTCGCCTTTACAGCCCCCCTACCACCCCCTCCTCCTCTCGGCTTCCCACACACATACAGACGCTCGCTCTCTGACCTACACAGAAACTCCGCTCTGTCACGATTCTTTTCAAAGGTAAAGTGCACGTTCATTTGGTTTTTTTACTTTACAGCAGTGATTCCGCTAGTATGCGCTCACGCGAGTGTCATTAGCGATGTTCCTTGCTAATTTTTTCGATAAAACAGTCTTTCCGTTAATTACACACACACACACACACACACACACACACACACAGCGCCTGCGCGCATAAACGGAAACACTTATCTGTCGGGATTTATTTGTACTTTTTTTTAAAAGTAAACTGCAAGTTAATTTGTTTTATTTTTATTTTATATTTTGTATTAATTATTTTTATGTATTTATTTTTTGGGTTGTAGAACGAATAATTTGAGTTTCCATTATGTCTTATGGGAAAATTAAATTTGGTTACGAGTGTTTTGTAATACGAGCCCGCTTCTGGAACGAATTATGCTTGTAATCCGAGGTTCCACTGTAATGGCATGGAGTTTCTATGCGAGAGATTTTTCCTACAGTTCAGGTTGTATTGGGTGCTTGTCAGATCCCAAGCCAAATGAGCAGGAGTGGATTTATGCTTTTCCTGTTCCCTGGGTATAGGCAAAGCTTCTTGTTGCCCAGTGACACCCCAGTCCGTGATTTTTACTTCCTCGCCACAATTTTTTAGGTCGAACTCCAGGAAAAGTTAAACCATAAAGAGCTCCAGTGTCCAAAGGCTTCAAAACAGCTTCAAAAACATCCTGTTTGTACCACCTGCCAACTTTGAGGACAATATGCTTCCTTTGCCAGTCAGCTTCAAGTATATCAGGCTGGCAACCCATATCCATAAGACCCAACTAAAATGACCCAAAATCAGTGTCTGTCTTTTACTGAATCGTATGCCATTTGTTAATATCTTATGTTCCACGGAAAGGCCTTTTACCTTAGGCATTGGGCAGCAGCCCCACCCTCCCTCTTCATTCTTACAGCATGTGGTTTCATCAGGACAAGCCACAGTCTCATCACAGGGAACATCAGAACCTGAACACACACAGCAAGAGGGTTATATTTTAATTAGTTAAAAACATGGATGTTTATGCTGACTGGTTTAATTATAATGATATTTGATGAAGTACCCTTACTTTCTGGAACCTTCCGTCCTCTGATTGGTCGGCTCGGCTCCTTCTTCAGCCAGGGCACTGAACCTGATGTGTCTTCACATGTTTGAGCAGCGAGGTTACACTTTTTACCATTAGGACAGCAGTGATGATGGTCCTCACAACACACCGCCTGTAAAGAAACAAGCCAGCCAGTATTGCAGTATTATTTTCAATGATTTTATCTTATTTCTATTTTCATGCACTGTCTTGTATACATTCCACATTCTCTATACCGCTTATCCTGTACCGAGTCATGGGTGGCCTGGAGCCTCTACCAGGGGACTCGGGGCACAAGGCAAGCACACCCTGGACAGGGTGCCAATCCTTTGCAGGGCACACACACACACTTACTATGGGCAATATGGAAATACCATTTAGTTTAATATGCATGTCTTTCAACTGTGGGAGGAAACCAGAGTACCTAGAGGAGACCCACCAAACCCAAGAAGAACATGTGAGGCGGGAGTCAAACCCTCAGCCCAGAAGGTGCAAGGCCACAGTGCTAACCGTTACACCACCATGCAATGTATTATTTTGTCTTGTGTCATCTTGCCTGCTTTGTAGTAGTTTATCTTTATTGTATTTAATCTGGGGTTATGTAGTCTTGTCGTATCTGGTCCCTTTGGATGGTTTGAATTGTAGACCTTTTAATAAACCTTGAAATCTACTATACCTATTAATATTAACTAATACTGTATATGATTTAGGACGTTTTAGGACGTTTTAGGACCAATATTCTTTCCTAAAATATCAACTCACACTCATCTGACCTAACCAAAAATCACCTAGGTCTGTCTTGTTTTGTACTGAACTGAATTCAGACTATTCAGCGCCTTGCAAAAGTAATCAACCCCCCATTAACAGTCACCAGATTCACCTGGATTACAAATGACACATCCCAATATGTTCTTAACAAAAGCCTTCAATGCCAAAGTTCATAATTGGTTAATGAATTAATTATTATATTAATCAATTAAAATACTCAAAACTACATGTTGGTGTATTTTTCCGTACACACCATTGTTTGCGAGTTCTTTGTGACAGATTTGCTTCACGTATTACTTGATCTTTGACTTCCTTTGAATGTTCCTTAGGCTTCATTTTAACTCCTTTCCTTCAGACTCACATTCTCTTCTCTGATAGTTCACCTGAGCACGTTTTAACTGAGCCCAAATAAAAACATGATTTAAGTACTGCCTTCATTGTTTCATCTATCCAATCATAAATGAGACCAAAATCTTTTAGCCAATCATAACATCTACAGTAGGCGAGATTTAACCTCACACAAATTTGCTAAAAAAAAAAACAAATAAAAAAACAAAACTGATTAACAATTTCGCAATCATTCTTTTTTCATTATTTTTATCCTCTTATGATTTATAAATTAATTGTAAATATGGTTTAGACTGTCCCTGAGATTTAATAATGAACAAATATTGAGCTAAACGGTGCTAAAAATACAACAATTTAAGCCCCGCTTCATCCTCTAGGTTTCTAACCAATCATAGTTGAGGATGAATTCATATAACCTACTGTATTATGTTTAAACAAGCTTTACATAAGTTTTTTTTTTTTTTTCTTCTTATACGATTTTTTTTTTCTCATTATGTCTCTCATTTACCCCTTTGGAATTTTCTTCAGGATCAATAACGTATCTATCTATCTTTCTATCTTTCTATCTTACTGGGAGTATGTGTACTTATACTTGTTTGTTTTTTACAGTTTTTAATTTTCCCTGAAAAATTCAAGGACTAAAAATTAATATTAAGCGATGTTTAAAAGGTCAAGGTCACTTGTTATTTAGACAAATCTCATACATTTCAGGGGATTTTGAATACTTTTGTAAGCCACTGTATACACTGTGTGAGCCAAATAATAAGTATTTTGCTTCTACTCCAACACAATGTACTAAAAGGAATTTTACCTGAAGCAGAGGGCAGCAGCCCCATCCTCCCTTTCCATCCTTACAGCATGTGTTTCCCTCAGGACAAGTCACAGTGTCGTCACAGATAACTTCAGAGTCTAAACACACAACATCATACATGGGAGACATGATATGTTTCTTTACCTTTTAAAGAAAGCAAATAATGCGAGGGGCGTTCAAGTCGAAGTGGGACTTTTGATTGCAAACAGACACAGTTCTAAGTGTAAAAAATCCCTTTATTTCTCTATTTAATCCTCTGCTACACTAATGCACTTATCCCAGTGTTTCACTAGTGCTTGGACCCCATCAAGGTAGAAAGTTTTCTCAGTACACCCGAACCATGATCAGACTTCCTTCTTCACGTCTGAAACGCCGGCCTCATAGGAACTCCTTTAATGGCTCAAACATGTATAAATGGCTCGGCGCAAGGTCAGGACTATACAAGGGATGTGGCAATTTGCATGTTCTTTCTGTGCTTTGTGAGTTTCCACCGGATTCCTCCCACGGTCCAAAAACATGCAGATTAGGCTAATTGACGTTCCCAAATTGCCCATAGTGTGTGAAGGATGGTGTGAGTGTGTGTATGTGTGTGTGCCCTGCGATGGATTGGCACCCCATCCAGGGATAGGCTCCAGGCCCCCCCGCAACCCTGTATACAGGATGAGTGGTATAAACGATGAGTGAGTGAGTTAGATGGAACATAAAGATGCTTGCGGCTTAATATTTATAACGTCATCTACAGAATCTCTACGTCCATTCTATTAGGTTAAAAATACCTTCTTATTTTTTATTATTGCTGCAAATAAAACAGCAAACAGCAATTTAGGGGTCCAAGCACTATGGTAGTAAAAATTATCACTTCTGTTTGGTTTCAGGCCAGAACAGGCAAGATTGCTTATACAGGGAACAACAGAATCCAAAACCACAACAAGAGGAAGTAGCTTTGACAAGTCATTCACTATACTTTCAATTCGTAACATTCGTTTCAAAGGAACGTAGTTGAGCAACACTGCCATTGCGAAAATAAAGTTACCAAGATATCGACATTGGAGATCATTCTTGGAGTAACTGCTAGGACCCTAGCTGGGAAAAGATTTAGGACAATTCATTTAGAAAAGTATGAGGAATGACCTTTTCCACATTTTCTCCTCTTATTGGTGCCCTTATAATTCCCTTCCAGCAGCCAGTTCTCTTGCTATGACTGGAAGGACATCGACGACACATGACCTCTTATTCTCATAAGCCGTGACATTGTTAAGTTCTGCCTTTGATAATGAGGTAAATTTTTTATGTTGTGCAACTTAGGAGTGACAGAACTACTTATTAACAACTTTTGTTACGCAGTATGGTGCATTGTGTGCCAGGGCCTTACATGTGTGGTCCTCCCAGGCAGCCCTCTGTCGAGCAGGAAACTTAGCCCACATTGGAAATTCCTGATTGGTAGAAGACAGACACTTGGCACTTTTTACATCACAAACGCTGTCCTCGGGACAGCAGTGCACTTTATCATCACAGCACACGGCCTGCGAAGGAAACCAATCAATTAGTCCTGTAAGATTTTACACAGTTATGTCATGTCATTTTATTTTCTAAATCTTACTACAACTATATGAAAACATGGATCATGAGGTTCCTTAAAGATGGATTTGATTTGTTTTGGGATGACGCTAATAATTAATTAACCAGGTCAGGGTGTGTTAGATGTCCAGAAACAGGTTTAGCGAGCCATGTTTTAACATGTCTCTTAGTGCCACATAACACTATAGACAATAGAGTCGGCAGTTTAGACGCTAGAATTCAAGGAGCATGATCAGTATCAGAGTAACAGTAATAATGCAGGGTTTGGTTTTCATGCTCTAAAATAAACAAGGTATTAATTTATACCAGACACTGCTACAGTAGAAAATCAAATCGGATCAGTGAGGCAGGAGCTAGCTCTTCCATGGGTTTCGCACAATTTAAAGCAAATTAGCAACGTTTGAGTGAGGAATTCCTTTGTGATGTCTGTGACAGTACAGCGCCTGTTTTTGAAAACCGGTCTTAACTTTCAGGTAGCATTAAACAATCATACCCTGGGCATTGGGCAACAACCCCATCTGCCATCTGCAGTCTCACAGCATGATGTCTCCACCGGGCACTCAGACATGCCATCAGCACACACAACCACCAGGACCGGTTCTGTCAGTGAGAAAGAAGAGAAGTTCAGGACTTTGGCATGCAAGAGCAGGTGCACATGCTAAAACAAGACTGAGAGATTACGAGGATGATGAAATCATCCAAAGTTGTCTCTGATAATAATCTACAAGATCATTTCTTCAGTATTTTTCAAAACTGTACCCGTCTTTTTCACACAGGAAGTGCTGTCGGCGGTGCACTCTTGGTCATTTGGACAGCAGTGTTTCCCGTCCGAGCACACGATTCCCTGAGAAACACAAACCAACTTTATGTTCTGCTGTTTTATTACAATAACATCACGTATTTTTCTCTGTTTATAGTAACCTTAAATGTCGTCGAACATCTGTGAAACAAGTTCCTTTTGTTCATTTTACGTTAAAGCAGCTATTACGTTCTAAACACACATTCTCAGTACCATCTCCTTTCCTCCGTTTTAAAACAAATTAGATAAAAATGAATGAAGAGTCCCTGTGATAACGTACCTGCGCTACAGGACAACAGCCGTATGTGTTCGACACCTTCAGGCAGGAGAACTCCGCCGGGCAGAACGAGTTATCCGGACAGACGGTGTCGTACATATTATTAGCATCAGAGGAGCTGATCATTCTGAATGACTGGAAAAGTGACACGACAGACTTGTGACATGTACTATTGTGAATTTATACAAGTAATATCTAACTGCAGGTTCACAAAATCAAACCCTGTCCTGGACAAAGACTGAACTCAGATCAGAAAAGTCCTCAGATTTAGCATTAGCATGAGCAAGAACTTAGTGTCAGCTTTCATATGAGTTTTGTTGTTGAGATAAATATCATAGAAGGTTTGTAATTTCCTTCTGGATCGATAACGTATCTATCTATCTATCTATCTATCTATCTATCTAATCTAGTGCAAGAAATTGACATATGGGCTAGTTACATAGCTGCCTAAAGCGTTAATATGGTAGCTAATGTTAATACTAATCTATTATATAATGTAATATACATATATGCTGTTAAAAGCATACCTTTGCCATTTGTTCATTATTAAATGTACATTAACTAACTAACTAACTTAAATTCACTTAAATGTGCTAATTTTAAATAATCTAGTATATGAATTCACATGAATTCATGTTTCTGTACTTCTGCACAATTATATGATTTCAAACTGCCTCCACACCCTTCTGCTAAGACATTAACATTAGCTAACTTTGCTAGCTTAGTTACCTGCCAGTAATCTAGCCTGTATTTCTCACAGGTGTGTGTGTCTATGTGCTTTCACAATAAAGTTAATTATTTAACATTATTATTACCAAAACAGCCATAATGTTGTGCTACTGAGTTAGTGCTACTGCTAGCCTAGCTTAGCTGTGCTGAAGAAGGTTCTGTTTTAAATGTGAAAAATAAAATTTTTGCAACAGATCTAAAGTTAGTCTAACAAATTTAAAGCTCATAATTATCATAATAAGCTCTCCAAAAGATCTCCGAATTAGCACTTGTTAGTCAGAATAGCTTATTGGCTAAAGTGTTGGTAAAAGCGCTGGTGTTAAGGTCACACGTGAGAGTACTGTACAGTATGTTAGTGAACTTTAATTACAAAACCACATCATTTTTTTTTTTGGGTGTGTGTCATGTGGCAAGTCACATGGCTGTACTTTTTCAAGGATCGAGCTACTTCTCAGGCATTGTTTCAGCTGGTCAAGAACAAACTGCAAATTCTGCTTTTTGGAATGAATCAGGTGATACATTGTGAAGTGAAACCCCTCTAATGAGGAAGTAGAAGGCGTGATGGTGTACGTGCGCAAGTGGTTAAGTTGTGGTAATGGCCGCAGGTTGGTTTCTCACTTTGTGGAGGTTGGAGTTTCCTGAAGAAAATCTCTCGGCCCATGGGAGCGAGTGTGTAGCGTTTGTGCACCGGGATTCTTTCACCTCACACAACATGCCCTCGGGGCAGCAGTGTAAGTGGTCTTCACAGCATTCGGCCTGCACACAAACAATTACACAATCACATGCTGTACACAATCTGTCAGTCCTGCTAAAGAAGGCGGAGCTTATTTGTCTGTCAGTCCTGGTGAAAGGGGCGTGGCCTGTGTACTCATCTACTCACCTGATGGAAAGGACAGCAGTTGAATTCTCCAGACCGAATCTGGCAACATGTCTGCTCGTCCCCACAGCGCTGCTGATCAGGACACCTCGAACCGGCCACCAGGCTCAACAAGAGCACGCCAGCTGTCAGCCTTAACATCTGCATAAAACCAAGATAAAAAAAAAAAAAGAGAGAGGAAACAAAATTCCCCAAAATTAAAAATCAAAATGACAAAAGCTTTAAATAACAAGACATTATTTAAAAACAGGGAAAAAAGGCAAACCCTAGTCTGATTGACTCTGCTGCGGCTGACTGAGTTGAGGTGGAAGTGAATTCCACAGGCAGGGAACGTCGAAACTAACACCAGTTTCTGCATTTATTGGATTCTCTTCTGTTTTTTTTTATGGGGAGGGTTTATAAAAACTGCTGCAGTTTGGCTGGGCAGGAAAGTGAGTAGTTCAGGGCCGACTGAGTGGGCATGTAAGCTTTAGAAAGCTGCATGAGAATTGCACCATGTCCCACACCCTCCCGAGGTAATCGCCCTGGGATTACAGCACATACCGCTGTCTGCTTTCATGCGTTGCTTAAGGAAAGCTTCAATTATTGACAGCAACGCGGTGCATGTTCAAATCACACGTGAGGATCGCATGCACTGTCCTGTACGCCACACAGACAATAGCAGCGATGTTGTGGATTGTTCTCCGATGATCATCATGCACAAGTTCCGAATGCTTTTGAGGTTTTCGGGGGGTTGAGCTCGTGGAAGATCTTCTTGATCTCTTGTCGTTTTCCAGTGATATTCCTCCACTCAAAACACCTCGAACGACAGCTCGTTGCCTCATTACTGTAAACTTGCTGAATCAAGTCAAACGCCTCTGTGGCAGATTTGCCCAGTTTCATGCAGAATGTCAACATCTGCTCTCTGTTCCAACATACAGAATGGCTCCAGTGCTCAGAATAGCACCAGTCGCACAGCTCCCGATGTACACGGACACCGTCTTAATTATTATAGTTAAATACAGGTATAGTTAAATTTCAGACAAATCAAGCCCTTGTTTCAATAACAAGGAAACCCCACAGAGTTAATGACATGACCTTTATGAAAAGGAACCCAACCGCTCTCATAACTGCCTTCACTTTTATTTATAGGACAGTTCCACTTCCTCTTTTTTATCATAAAATAGACAGTCATGAGGACAGCACACACACACACAGATGAACCGCACACCCTCTTTCTACCTCACTTCAACACTTCTGCTTTGCGACTTTACCTTCTAAATGAAAGCAGCTTTACTAAAAATTCAAACTCAAACTTCATTTGTCACATTCACAACCATACACAGTATGATATGCAGTGAAAGGCTTACACTTTATGACCGTGACCTAAACAAGAAAGGTGGAGTAGAATAGAAAGACAGGAAGCTGGAAAGATTTAGAAAAATATAAAATGTACAAATTAAACATGGTGTGCAGAATGTGCAATATAGTAAGATATGGCCAAAGTTGTAAATAAGAAACCTGTTCTTAATCTGTCTTGCCTGGTTAAATAAAGGTAAATAAATAAATAAAATATGGCGGGTACAGTAGGTATGACGGGAGCGGTTTGAGTGGAACACGAGGTGATAGCGCTGTGGACGTTTTATTGCTTGTGAAATAACCAGGAAATTCCCTAACTGAGGTACTAAAGTACTCTAACCTCTGTGAGGTTTGAGTGTGAAGGTAAAAAAGTAGGAAAGTTCAAGAGCAATATGGCAAGAGGAAGTGCTCACGACTGATACACAGCATTTATGAAACTTTTGGGAAAAAGTTTTTTGGGAAATCTAATTAATTCAGAATACTACTACTATTACTAATAATAATATTTTATATGACGTCTTTCTTCTACACCAGGTCACAACAGCTCAACATGAAACAAACTGATAAAGAACTGTGAAACAAATGAAAAAGAAGAAGTAGAGATTAAAAAGTTTAAAAATGACTGATCATATGAGCACAGAGAGGAACAGCAAAGTGACGGCAAATCAAATCAAACTGACATTACAGTGAGAACAGCTGCGGTACGTAATTAATTTGCCGACTTTTAAACCTGCAGTAACACACACCGTGATGCCGCTCACCTTAAAACGAGTCATTCTCGAACCCCGAGAGCTCTGGAACAGAACCGTCTCTTCCCTGAGCTCCTGGTCTCCGTCTACAAGAGAGGACAGGTCAGCACCTGTGAGTGTGAGTGTGTGTGTGTGTGTGTGTGTGTGTGTGTGTGTGTGTGTGTCAGATCTGTTATTTAAACATTTTGGACACTTGATGGGTGTTGATGACAGCTGTCGTGAATCAGATAACATTAAAGACGTCCAACTTTCGGTTTGGAACAAATTTTCAACCATGAGGAGACATGTCGGAGGGACGTCTGTTCAACGGTCATCAAACGTCCAAATGTTTGCTGGGATTCCTTTCAGTCAAACATGACACAATTCATAGAGCTAGAACCAACCATAAAAATGACAAAATACACACACACACACACACCAATCAGCCATAAAAGTTATAACACAAAAATATTGAGCTCAGTATTGTGTAGGTTCTCATTGTGCCACTTGGGCAGCTCTGTCCCCTCAGGGCGTGGCACCACAAGACCTCTGGGGGAGGGGTGCTGTGGTGTCTGGCACACATGAGACGTAATCGGATTGGGATCTGGGGGGGTTTGGAGACCGGGTCGGTGGCCCGGGGCTCGTTGCTCGAGACTGTGGTGCACTGAATGTTTTGGTGCCTTTCCATCGTGGACTTTGGATTGATCCAGACCGGTTGGCCTTTGGGCCCGTGTGCATGGGTGAGCCTTGTGTGTTAATGTGTTATGGCCAATGTGTTATTTAGCTTGTATAAACATCTGCAGTAAGAGTTGCAAATCCTAAGTGGTTCTCAAACAACATTGCTGTTTATTTACCAGCTGCAAACCAAATCTCTGGTTTATGTTAATATACAGATACGATCATTAATATGGGGCAGGGGGGCTCGAACAGTTAAAGCTCTGGGTTACTGATCAGAAGGTCGGGAGTTTGAACCCCAGCACCACCAAGGTGCCACTGTTGAGCCCTTGAGCAAGGTTCTTAACCCTATGTGCTCCAGGGGGCGCTCTATCCTTCTCTGACCCCAGCTTTCTGACTGGGATATGCGAAAAAAAATCATTTCACTTTGCTGTACGTTACATGTGACAAATAATTGAATCTTAAAATATTGACGCTCTCTGTAAGGAGACATCTATTTATTCAACATTTATAGAAGGAGTCTCCAATTTTTTTTTGAGTTGTTTGTTTTTCTTCATTATAGCAACTTGTATTTTTATTTTATTTTTTTAAGAGAGAGTTTTTAAAAAAGAAACGAGGAATTAACATGTTTCGAGGACATTTAAGGAAAGTGTGTCATTCAAAAATTTATGTAATTGTTGCTGTACCTCAGTAGTATAACATGAATAAAAAACATGAGCGGGTGCTGTTATAGGAAACTAATCATCACAACTTTATGTCTTTTATTCCTTTACATATTCATTGTGCTTGATCCTGTCCTGGTTAAAAGTGTAGAATTTTTTTATTACATGCTACAAAAAAAATCACAGGATGCTTGCTTTTGGAAAATACTTTCACTTCCTGACTTTGTTTTGATTTTAGCTTCCTGTGTATGTTTGACCTCGATTTTTTAACACAAAACACACTCGGTAGCAATCGTTGATGTGCCTCGGCAAATCTTGCAGGTAGAAGTGAAAAAGTGAAGATATAAATAAGTTAGATATTAAACTTAGATTTAGAATCGATGGTTTGAATTTTTGCCAATTTTGTCGAAGTCTTCGCAAAAAACAAAAGATGTAACACAGATTTAACTAAAGTCAAAGTTTGTGTGAAATCTGTTAAAGTTCATCAATTAAAAAAACAAAACAAAAAGAAAAAGAAAAAAAAAAAACTGGTTTTAAACATATTTTGTTACCGGACTGATAAAAGTATTAATACGTTTGCACTAGATGTATTCTCTCTAGATGTTTTTTGTTTGAAAGTGTATTTTTAAGGTTGGAAAATGGGTTTATATTTGACACAGAGCTTCAGGAAGATATTCGTGCATGAAAAGGTCATTGACTCTACCATTGAAATTTTACCGTTACCATCAATTCGGTGATTAAATCCCTGTTAAAGAAGCTCACAACCAATCAATTACATCAAAACATGATGTATTTACACCAACTAATATTACACAAACATACACAATGGATCATCTGCAGTCACGTGACTACCATGACATCAGTTGTGAAGTAAAGTACGGTTAACTGACAGCAGGCTTCTACTGTACGTGTTTTCATGGTGTATTTCAGAGGCAAAAAAACAACAACCGAATAATCACCTGATGATCACATGAGGACCTACAGGATTTCCTTCTGCTTCAGTCACACAGATAAAAGACCAACATACTGTAGCAACTGATAGCTTCTGCTATGTGGTTTAACTGGCATCCGGTAAGTTATGTCCATTTTTTCATCAAGAAGTGGGCGGGACCAAAACTATGTGAACACCTGACCATCACACCCAGACGAGGGTTATGCAGAGTTAAACAGAATGTCCCTCATCACATACTGTAATTCCCCTTCACTGAAGCTAACGGTGCAGGAACATGAAGAGCGTTAGGTTAAGTTTGACCTCGAGTATCCTGACTGAATTTAACCCTACTGAACTATCAGCTTTAGCAAGAACTGGGACTGGAGCAGGAACTCACGACATCCTGACATCAGCGCTTGAGGTCACTAATGCTTTTGTAGAGTGTGTGGATGAACTTAACACGCTTCAGCATCTAGTGTACAGCCTTAAGAGCAGAGACGATAAGAGCGAAGTGCGTTAAAACAGTAAACACGGGGGGAATAAATCCGGAACAGGACGTTCTACAGGGTCATGTTGGTGCAATGGTTAGGGGTGCATATACTTCTGTGTATCACACCGTTAAACCAAAAACAGAAATGCTTCAAATAGCAAACCTGAACGTTAAAATACCCTCGGTTATGAACTCATTCACTGGAAGAAACTAACGTTACACTGTACAATTTTTTAAAAAGATTTGTAATTCGATCAGCTGAACACATCTGTCATAAAAAAAAAAAATTCAAAAGCAATATTATTTTGAAAATACATAAATAAATAATAAATAAGTTACATCCAGGTCAGTGTGTGAGTGTGAGACGATGTGTGGCCGGTTCGATGCAAAAAAATTATAATTTGAACATTTCTACAGATATAACATTAGCATATGAAGGAAATTTTAAACAATAATATAATATAATATAATATAATATAATATAATATAATATAATATAATAATCAATAAAATTAGACACCATTAATTAATAATATATCTGAAGCAGGAAGAAACATACAAAAAAGAAATTGTATATAAACAATAATTTAGTTTCCACATCAGAATAACAAATATATTATATAATTTATTATTGAGTAAAAAAATCTGTGTCACTTGTATGTCTCAATGATTGCAAAAGCTAAATATGACTTTATAATAAAACATTATTTTTTATAACAAGTAAAGATTAACTTAAAAATTCCAAGAACCTGTTTTCACACTGTTGCTTTGTGTTTTAACAATTAATTTAAACATTAATATTTATTATATCATGAATTTTAACTTTATTTTTGACTTTCTGTTTCAGATCAATGCTGTATGTTAAACATTGTGTATAAACTTCACGACTCTTTAATCTCTATCTATTAGCCATTTCAAGGTCACGTGACACCTATAACTTTACCCTTCATTAGACCTGAAGTTGTGTCTCTGCTGTGAAACAGATCCTAATCTGCATAGTAACAAATGATGCACAGCTGGTTCTTTATTATTTAACACTCTATTAAATAATCTATTACATTCGATATAAACCTGATTAAAGGGAAAAAAATTATTAATAAACTTATATGTGCGTGTGTGTGTTTAAGTTGAGCGAGTTCCACTCACCTGACAGCCCTGCACACACACTCTGCTCTCATTAACACACAGGCTTTATTATTTTGCTTTCTACCCAAACTCCCATAGATATGCCCAAACTCCGCCCACTTATACAAAACTTCCTCAAGCCGGAAATGAACCCGGAAGTGGACTACAAATAACATGTCATTCTTAATCCGCGCTTGAGTTTCACTCATTTATTAGCCTTTAACTTAGTTAAACAATCATCAAAAAAATTTTAGGTTTTAATAAAAATACAAACAGCTAATTCCTATTTAATTAATTATACTTTTATTTCTGACTTTTAGCTCATGAACTACATTACCCACAATCCAAACAAACAAGTTCGACCAATCAGAGAGAAGAGCGTCGCAAAATGACACAAAGTATCGACATGTGGCTATATGTATTTATCAATGAAACATTGTGATTTTTTAAATATAGTTAGTTTATTTACGTGTTTAATTACATTTTCTTACACAAGCTTGCTTTCAATTTTGTAATTGTTATTACTGTTAGTAATAAAACATTGTGGATATACACAATTCTTTTATTTATATAATATTTTAATGTATACAATATTGATTTTATTAATTTTAAAGTAAAGCATAAAACACTGACACAAACACACAGACATACAGACATATGAATATACAGCATATGTGTGTGTGTGTTTATTGTTTTTATTGTTTATTGTGAATATTATTAGTCATACAACTGTTTATTCCTTTTGATTAAAATATGTTACTTTGTTATTGTCTATTTAAATATTTAAAAAGTTCTTGAGTTCACCTACAGTACTGTATACGGTATACTGTATAAACTACATACTACATATTGGTTTAAAGTCATGACCTAAACACAAGCATTGCTATAAAGTGGCCATTGCACAAGAGTCAAATTTGCTCACTCACTTGATCTCATTGTCTAGATCCGATTTATCCTGTATACAGGGTCGTGGGGGGCCTGGAGCCTATCTCAGACACGAGGCGTGAATCAAACCTGGACCCTGGAGCTGCAAGACGACAAAGCTAACCACTTACGCCACCGGGACCAAATTTGCTTTATGTATTTATTATATAACAAAGTCTGTTTTCAGAAAGAAAGAGGCAATGGTGGCTCAGGTGCTTGAGGCTCTGGGTTGCTAATCAGAGAGTCATGGGTTTAAGCCATTCCAGCACTGAGTCACCACTGTTGGGTTTTTGGTCAAGACTCTTAACCCTATACATTTGGCAGACATTAATCCAGAACGAGTTACAAAATTGCTTTTAAGTTTTTGTCAGGGATAGAGTCTTACACTGGATACAGGCTCAGATGGAAATGGGAGGGTTGCAGCAGAAAGGGCATTAGGGATTAAAAACTGTACCAGATCCTGTGGATAAAATGATTTGATGTGGCGCCCCCATGATAAAAGGGGCAAAACGTAAGAATAAAAGATCCCTTAGAAACTAAAGATAAATAAAATAGAAAATATATAAATGATCTATAAATCGTCTGTTATCTTAAAATATATGTATTGATTTTCTAATCAATAATCTTTCTAATTAGTTTATAGTCAATCACATGATAAAAATGTATTTGTAATTTGTAAATGTATTTTACAATACATTTTTTTTGCCGCCACCTGCCGTCGCGCATGCGCACATACGTGCACTACACACACACACACACACACACACACACACACTAGTGATGGGAAGTTCGAATCATTTTAGTGATTCGGTTCTTTGAATCTCGTTCATCAAAATGAACGAATCTT
>JAQQZS010000008.1:1746715-1765939 GCA_030068045.1 Platyallabes tihoni | reverse complement strand
TGCGATGGATTGGCACCCTGTCCAGGGTGTACCCCGCCTTGTGCCCTAAGTCTCCTGGGATAGGCTCCAGGTTCCCCGCGACCCTGAATACAGGATTAAGCGGTAATGACGATGAGTGAGTGAGTGAGTGAGTGAATGAGGTTGGCTTATCCAGTCAGAGACATGAATACAGGCACGGTAAAAGTTGTACTGCAGGCAAGCACTAGAGGGCCTCAGTGACATTTAGGCACTTTAGATCCTCTTACACCATCGACTCATATAGAGGCATCGAGTAAAACTAAAACAGTCATTATTCATAAATTACTGTGGAATTTAGACTTGGTACTTAAGCCTTAATACATCACAATTAATGTCAGCATCACAGACTGAAAAATTTATGAAACGATAAAAGAGATGTTATCGGTGATCTATGACTTCACGCCGGAGTCTAGTGAGGACCCCAACCTTTTGGAACCTACAATACACCCAACAAGCATAAGGAGAAGATGCAACATACCCAAACATACCCAAACATAGACTGTAAGTGAGATCTGAACCCCAACCCTGGAGGTGCAAAGTGACCATGCTAACTACCATGCCACCTCCCCACCACATGTATCGTGTAAATCATTTACTCATCATCTACACCACTTTATCCTGTATTCATGGTCACAGGGGGCCTGGAGCCTATCCCAGGAGACTTAGGGCACGAGTCGGGGTACACCTTGGATGGAATGCCAATCCATTGTGGTGCCAATCGACACGCATACATTAACATTTAGGTATTTGGCTGATGCTTTTATCCAGAGTAACTTACAAAACACTCACTCAAAGCGACTTACACACACTCACACGCTCATTCACATACTATGGGCAATTTGGGAACCCCAATTAACCTAATCTGCATGTCTTTGGACTGTGGGAGGAAACCAGAGTACCCGGAGGAAACCAACCAAGCACGGGGAGAACACACACAGACCCCAAGGCAGGAATCGAACCCGGACCCTGGAGGTGCAAGGCGACAGTGCTAACGACTAAATAATAATAAAAAAAAAAACAACAACAAATGTTAGCTAACACTAGGCTAACTATTATATTAGGCTAATACGTTGAGAGCTAATTTTTCCACTCATGTTGAAAGTACCATATATAACAATTTCTTTTCTTACAAAAATGTAGCAAAACTCAATTCACCTAAGTAGAAAAATACAACAAATAACAAGTGTAAAAGTCATCTGTGCCTCACATCACACTTGTGTTGGTAACTGATTGTAAATTAAGGTGACTTTCTCTACAGTGCTTTGCAAAAGTATTCATACCCCTTGAACTTTTCTACATTTTGTCACTTTACATCTAATTGGTTCCACTGGATTACACGCTACACGTTTCAGATATTTATTTATAAAAGAAAAACTGGATACCGTTTATCATTTTCCTTCCACTTCACAATTATGTGCCACTTTGTGTTGGTCCATCTCATAAAGTCCCAATAAAATACATTTACATTGGTGGTTGTAACATGACAAAATGTGGGAAAGTTTAAGGGGTATGAATACTTTTGCAAGGCACTGTAGGAACAGGAACTACAGTGAATTCTGACAGCTAGCATAATGACAACTGACGATCTAGCTTAGCTCGACTGATTAATACAGAACGTAACTAATGACTGATATCTGAAGTAATAACTTCTTAGCAATAAAAATAAAAGTATAATTTTATTTATAATTATAGTGAAATTTCTAATTAGAATTAAAGTAATATCCTGCCATAAGTCTTCCAGGTTCTGGCTCTGGATACACCACGCCTCTGACGTGTATAAAGTGGTTACTGAAGGTATATTAGTGAATGTATCTCTTTAATTGACATCTTATACAATTCAGTGTCAATGTTGTGCGATATTACTCAAATGTTGTGGTCGTCACAGGATCGCACAGGGTTTGGATGCAAATGTAGGGACAAGCCAAAAGGACACGGCAAGTTCAGAGTCAGACGATCGTCAAACAGTCAAGGATTAAACTCGTGAAATTGAAATACTCAATCGGATGTAATGACTCGGGCTAAAGGAATCGTCACTGGATGACGCATGATACAAGATGAGGCAAGACCTCGCACTGTACCGATGTTTGTCCTGGAGGTTTGAAGTTTTAACAGATGAACAGGTAAGTTATGGGGAGGGGCTAAGAAAGAAAGGGGCACATTGGATCATGTGACACGTCTGTCAGGTGACTGGCTGTGTAGGTTGTCTGCACTGAGGGTCTTGGGGAACTGAGTTGTTGATCTTTTAAGTCCAACATGATTGATAGCATGTCTCACACATTTCCGTCTAATTGGTCTAATTTAAAATAGGTGGCATGGTGGTGTAACGGTTAACATTGTGACCTCGCATCTCCAGGGTCAGGGGTCGATTCTCGTCTCGGGTCTGTGCGCGTGGAGTTTGCATGTCCTCCTTGTTCTTGTTGGGTTTCCTCCAGGTACTCTGGTTTCCTCCCACGGAGGCTAATTGTAGTTGAAGTACAAACGCTCACTTCAAACTTCAAGTTACCTACAACGGGCTCCTTTGAGGTCACACAGTGTGTGTGTGTGTCTGCTGTAAGATTGGACAAAGTGAAATATATTTCATATACTGATACACCACTTCAACTACCTTATACCATGGGCACAATGTTACCTTAGCAATGGTGATTCCTGAGGGGGCGGAGCTTAGACCTGCATTGATTTGTAGTGTATTCTATCCTATCTTAAGAGAATTATTCTCCTATCTTAAGAGATATTATAATGTATTATATGTTGTGTTAAATCTTATTGTATTCTATTATATTGTATCACATTGTATTGTGTCATACTGCATCATATCGTATTATATTTTATTGCATCATATAAAATCGTATTGTATTGTTACTTAATATTATAATGTATTATATTTTATCACATCACTACATATCGTATTGAATTTTGTCATGGTATTATATCAAATTCTTTTTTTAATGTCATATTCCACATACCACATCATATTGTATTATATTATGTCATATTGTATGTGTCATGTCGTATCGTATTGTATCTTATAGAATCGTAATCATGTCACATTATATTCTGTTGTATCACATTGTATTATAGCATATTGTATAATATCGTATTGTATCATATTCTACTATATCACCTTGTACTATCTCATATTGTATTGAATTGTATCGTATCATATCAGTGAATAATAAATACTGGAGATGGCATGATTCTGTCCTGATATCGATACGACAACGACACTTAAATGTACGTAAAAAAAAAACGTTTCCACATCCAAAAACACGTTTTTTTCCTTCCAAAAACAGTTGCAATCTCAGGTTGGTATATCCATTAAGTTTTCTTAGATATCAGATCCATCATTTGTCCCTGGTTTTGGATCAGTGCAGATAGAATAAGAATCAAGATTTATGAAATAGTAACAGCAGAAGGAAGACACAGCAGGAAGAGAAAACTAGTGTGACCTTCTAAATTAGGCCCAGCGTATACGGGGAGCTCGTGGTGATGGAACCTGGATTGAATTTCGACATGACAGCATTCCCGAGTCGAAGGAGCAGCGAGAGACGAGAGACCCGAGAGACTCGAGAGACATGAGAGGTGGTGTCCACTAAACAGCTTCTGAGTGTGCCACTGGGCTGAGGCAGGGAAACAGGACGCCCTCTGTAGGACGGTGACAGACCGATGGACACGGAGGTGCAGGGACACGCGGCTCGCGGTGTTGTGGATGTAGTCAAAAAAACAGAGAGTGTGATTTAGTCTACATCT
This sequence comes from Platyallabes tihoni, assembly GCA_030068045.1. Lineage (NCBI taxonomy): Eukaryota > Metazoa > Chordata > Actinopteri > Siluriformes > Clariidae > Platyallabes > Platyallabes tihoni. The sequence continues at coordinate 1,762,174 of JAQQZS010000008.1, read as the reverse complement.
AATACAGGCACTAGACAGATACAGTGCCGGAACTCGACCTCTAGACATTGCTTCCTCAAGCTTTTTTTTTCTTTCTTTTTTTTTAATCAGCTCATTGTGAGTACATTGTGAGTACAGCTACGAGAACTCATTCTAACCAAACACCTGATCATGGGAAAAGATTTCAACAGCAGTCTGTGTTAAAAAAATATATACTTTTAAAACTCCATAAATGGAAACTTGTGTGTGTGTGTGTGTGTGTGTGTGTGTGTGTGTGTGTGTGTGTGTGTGTGACCTGTGCACTAACATTTAACATTTGACACTGTTCTGTCAACATGCTTCAGAGGATTATAGTGTTTACAGTTCAAACAGCTGACAGTGTGTGAGTGTGTGTGTGTTTTTGCAAATGACAAGATATGTTTAAATAGTAACAATTACGGTTGTATATATTTTTTTGTGGAGAGTAATAACGTTTCCGAGAAGCATTTGGCGCTAAATTGCTACCATGATAAAATATTATTTTATTATGATAGATGAAAAAATAATAGACTTTATTGAAATATTGTACATATCCTTAATCATTTTTCTCATTCCTGGGCATTATGTTAGTGAATGTTTAATGGTCCCTCCATTTATGCATATTTTCATTTTATGCAAATTTAAAACTTTGCCCTTCAAAAGACCTTTTACTTTTACTACCTAAAACTTTTGACCAAAATGTCTTTCAGTGTTATATTTTTTATTTATTTTATATTATATTTGTTACACAGTTTGGAAATAAGTTGCCTATAATTTGTAAAGATTCTTTTTAAATCTAAAGGTCAGACATGTAATTAATATTATGTGCAAAGTGTATTAGTGTTTTTTAAAAAAACTTTTTAAATTGTTTAATTGTTCAAAATTGTTTATCAATTTTAACTATCAGTAGTTACACAATATCACCATGTGTGTTTTCTTGTGTTGCTCAACAACTGTGGCATTTGAGTTGCGCTAGCTCATAGTAGCTGTGCGTTAATAAAATTGTCTTATCATATTTAATGCATAAAATATAATGCATGTTTTCAAAAAGACATTTATTTTGACAAAAATCACATTTTAAGCCATTTTACTTCATTGGAAACTTTCAGACTTTGCCATTATAACCAGTTTCCTCATACTGTATATCAGCTGTTAAACGTTAAAACCACTGACAGGTGAAGTAAAGAATAATATGAATTATCTGGTTACACTTTACGTGTTGGATGCAGGAAAAATGAGCAAGCTAAGGATCTGAGCCACATTAAGAAACATTAGATTGTAACGTCTAGATGGTTGTGTCTCTAAAGCAGCAGGGCTTGTGGGAGGTTCCTGGTCTGCACTGGTTGGTATCTACCAATAATGCTCCAAAGAAGGACAACCGGTGAACCCGCGTTGGGTGGCCAATACTTAATAATGAGCTAGGGGGATGAAGGCTACTCGTCTCCCGAAAGAGCTACTGAAGAACAAACTACTTTAGAGGCAGTGTGATACTCTGGGCGATGTTCTACAATGTCCTGCCTTTCGTGTGGATTTTACTTTGACACGTACCGCCTACCTAAACACTGTTGCAGACCAAGATATACTCCTTCCCTGATCACAAAGAGTTCAAGGTGTTGACTTGACCTCCAAATTTCTCAGATCTCAGATATTCTGACTGAGATGTGTTGGAGACACAAGGCCTGGGCAGATCCAAGGACTTAAAGTATCTGTTGCTAATGTCTTGGTGCCAGATACCATAGCATAGCTTCTGAGGCTGTGTCATGTCGTGTCCAGGGCTGTCCATGGGGACTCAAGAAAACGTTCACTTCTGAATGTAACGTTCACTTCAAATGTAAAGTCAAAGCAAACTCTAATGCAGGCAGGTACATAGCTATGTTCTAGTCAAAAATAGCCAAAGTAAGCACTTAAGAGTAAGAGTAAGTGAAGTAAGATTTACTATCTGCAGTGTGTGTTTGAGTTTGCCGCATGCTCTGATCACACACTCTGGGGTTGTCTTGTTTGGCATGAGGCCTGTGAGTATCATGCTCAAGTGACATGATTGCATTTCTGCTCTTGCAGTGAGAAACATCCAGCCTGGACCAACACTGTGAGGAGTTAAGATGGACAGGCATGGAGGAGGAGATGCCAGCAGGACAGCAGAGAACGAGAGCGACAAGAGGAGCAAAGAACAGCGCAACAAGGCTGAAAAGGATGAGAAGGAAAATGAAGGAGGGAAGAAGGACAAGGGAAAGAGAGAGAGTCGGAGGTCAGGAGGATGGGCGCTGAGCGAGCGCCTGGCCATCAATGTCTCAGGGATGAGGTATGAGACGCAACTACGCACATTAGCACAGTTTCCCAACTCACTGCTCGGTGATCCGCAGCGCCGCCTGCGCTATTTTGACCCGCTCCGCAACGAGCTCTTCCTGGACCGCAACCGTTTCTGCTTTGATGCCATCCTGTACTTCTACCAGTCAGGGGGGCGTCTACGCCGGCCTGCCAATGTGCCTCTGGACATCTTCATGGACGAGCTGCGCTTCTACGAGCTCAGTGAAGAGGTCATGATGCGCTTCAAGGAAGATGAGGGTTTCCCTAAAGAGGAGCCAAGGCCGCTGCCACAGAATGAGGTCCAGAGGAAGCTGTGGATGCTCTTCGAGCACCCCGAGTCATCAGGTGGTGCCCGCATCATCGCCATCATTAGCGTCATGATCATTGTGGTGTCCATCGTCATCTTCTGTCTCGAGACACTGCCCGATTTCAGGCTGGAGAAAGAAATGAGAGAGGTGAGGAGAGAGAAGTGTAAGTGATGAATTGTATTTCCTGAACCAGTCAGATTCTATCATACACCATGGAAAGGGGAGGAGCTTGTATACAAGACAGAATTGATGTAGCCATAAATACAGCTCAAAAGACTTACCGCAGAACTCTCAGTCTTTTGAGCTTTATTTATGGCTACATCAATTCTATCTTGTATACAAGCTACTCCCCCAAAAACTTGAGAGTTCTGCAGTTCCGCAACACTGCTATTGGCTTTTCCAAACATAAAGGCTGATGAGTTGTTTGTTAAAATTAAATTATACAACAGTTATTCCTGATAGAGTAATCTGATTGGACGAGAGGCGTTATTCCACAAGTGGTGATATCAGACAGTAACAGCACTGTGATGTGTAACTCTATGTATGAGTGGGCGAGTCCCAGGTGTTGTCCAGTGGTTAATGACACTAACTGAGTGTCTCAGCGTGGGTGAGAGTAGGTCTGTACGGTCCGAGGTACTGAGGAGAGAGCAGCTGTCTGACAAAACCCACATTCACAAACAGTCACTGAAGCACTTTCAGTAAGAACACACATCTGATAACGTTATGTTGTCTTAAACAACACGCCGTCTCTGCACTAATCACTTCTAAGTCGTTCTGAATCGCCTCTGAACCGTCCATGTCGTTCTGTTCATGGCTAACGCTTAGCTACAACGCTAACTCGCGGCTAACACAAGGATGAATAACTAATTTCTCTCTAATCCCTGATCAAGGGCACTACTTGGTGTGTGGAACAAGGGATTGTACACCCTACATAGTGCACTAGGTTTCTATTTAACACTATTTGGGATTCGACCCCAGAACCTGTACAGTAAGTTAACTGACCTGATATTCTAAAGTGAAATAAGTGAAAATATAAAGTAAATCTCATAAGTTTCTCAGGACTGTCCACCTCCATGGTTTATTCTTCTCACCTTTTGGCTATATGATTACACTGTTGATTATGCTAACTTTCGATAACTATCAGTCGCCAGCTCTACCAGTCGTGGTAAGTTAGTTCTGCCAGGCACAGAAGAATATGTGTGGGCGGAGCAAATTAACTGGTTAAATAAAGTAACAAATCATAATTTGTTGATAATAAATGGTGTTTGTGGGACTGTTGTATAAAAGCGATATCACACTCGAGGTCGTGCTGTTGTACTGAATATCAGCAAAGCTGTTATATCTTCTGTACTCGGACTGCGCCCTCGTGCCATGCTGATATTCACTACGATAATTTGTGCTAATTTCAGAAAACTTTAAAATAAAACAAGAACTAAAAATGAACCGCAGATAAAATGAGAAATATACAGTGGAACCTTGGATTATGAGCATAATTCGTTCAGTAAGTCGGCTTGTATTCCAAAAGACTCGTAAACCAAGTTGAATTTTCCCATAAGAAATAATGGAAACTCAAATAATTTGTTACACAGCCCAAAAAAATAAATACATAAAAACAATTAACACAAAATATTGAAAATAAAACAAATTAACTTGCACTTTACCTTTAAAAAAAGTTAAAATAAATCCAGACAGATAAGTGTTTCCGTTTGTGCGCCCAGGCAATTTTAGTGTGTGTGTGTAAATCTAAAGTAAGCTCCCCTCTCCCCCTTCTCGTCTTACACAGTTACCGTTCCTCTACTCTTTTCACACACATGCGTGCACAACCAAAACACTGTTTTATCGGAAAAAATAAACAATTAATCTCTGTAATCACCATCGATTGAGTGACACACTAACGGAATCACTGCTGTAAAGTAAAAATAAAACAAATTAACCAGCACCTTACCTTTGAAAAGAATCGCGACAGAGCAGTGTTTTTGTGTAGAGCAGAGAGAAAGATTGTGTGTTAGTGATGGGTTGTTCATGAACGATTCATTCTTTTTGAACGAATCTTTAACGTGACTCAGAAGAACGAGTAGTCTAGGAGCGTGATTCGTTCATTTTCTATTGGGTGCGCAGGCGCAAATCATTGCAAAACCTCCGTAGGTTATGTACAGGAAACAGAATTGAGCGATTCTTTCTCAATGACTCTTCTACTCCGAGTCATTCATTCCTTTGTCACGTGACTCCCATAGACGCTATGCAGTGCAATAGATTCAAAAGAACGAACGACTCAGACTGGAAGATATGAGAGGTGAGCTACCCATTCTGTTTATTATAATATGCCCTTTGCTGCATTGTAATATTTTCATAACTGGAACTATAGCCAAAATTTGTGTATGTAGGGGTATTTTTATTGAAAATAATTTCAGATCAAAAGGATGAAATGAACTAAATGACTCAAAAAAAGATTCGTTCATTTTGATGAACGAGATTCAAAGGACCAAGTCACTAAAATGATTCAAATTCCCATCACTAGTATGTGTGTCTGTAAAGGCGAAAGTAGGAGGGGTCTGTGTGTGTGTGTGACACGGTGTCCAATGACGCGCGCACACAGACACAAAGAGCAGGCTAAGCCTTGAGCAGAGAGATAAAATGGATCTTTAACCTCTCTAATGAGACTTTCTTTTGCTTTACACGTGTGCTGTACGCACACGCATACAGACATAAAATAAAATATGTTTTACACACACACACACACGTGGTCACAGTGTTATAGTAAACAATACACGCGCGCACGGATGTTGATTATACCAGTAAGACACGAGCACTAAGAAACAGCAGGGGAGACGATTACCCACAATTCCGCAGCGTAAGAGAGAGAAAAACCATTGGGTCAGTTGTGATCACGTGACGCTCGGCGTCAAAACAAGAAGCGCATACGTGATACATGATACTCGGTACTCGTAAACCAAGACAGTGCTCATTTTCCAAGTCAAAATGTATTAAAAATCTTTGCTCATCTTGCGGAACACTTGCAAACTGCGTTACTTGCAATATGAGGTTTCACTGTACACGCAAAAAAGTTACATTTGTTTAGAAATAAGCTTAACTATCTTACATTTGGTATGTTGAAATCATACAGTATATCAAGAAATTTCAGATAAATTTGACACTAGAGACACCTAAATTTTTAGGCGGGTGATGAAACATTTTACCCTAAACATAACACCAGTGTAATCAAAAAGTTTGCTAATGTTACAGAAATAAGTACAGAATGTTTCTTTCAGAAAACTCCTATAAGAAAAATTAATGTTTCTTAAACTCTTCATTTCTACTTATGCAGTGATGATCTAGCCTGTATAGCTCCATCATTAATTCCTTATTATACTGTATAATCCAAAGATGTGAGGAATTTCTTTTCACTTGGGTCCAGTTAGTTTTAACTGTTTTAGTATTTTTTTGTGTCATTGTTGAGATGGTATCACATTTACTTATCTCTTTTTGTTTAGAAGTTGGAATGTTTAACTTAAAGCTTATGCTAATGAATATTTCTGACTAAGGTTTAGGTTGGGTAAATGATGCCCCTTTCCAGTCCTCCCACATTCTGTCAAAGTAATATTGGTAGTTATTATAATTGATTATTGTTGTTTAGTAAGTTTGATTTTTTTTTAAATTAAGTTTTAATTTTAGTCACTTCAGCTCTGATTATAAGTTCATGGATGTAATCTTAGCACTAATTTTTAAGAATAAGACATAATATAGTTTTGATATAGAATAAAAGTCCTCATGTCTCTCTGCTGTAGTAAATGAATTAACAACACGGTGATGTAATGAATTGGAGAGACCGTCACCTCCCTAAAAATAATTCCTTTCCTAAATCAGCACGGTCTACATGTACTACACTAACCTATTTATTCCTGTACACTACCAAGTGGATTAGTTCTCTTATAGCAGCTGTAAACACTCGTTCCCTCATCAGCCTCTATATTCTCTCTTGCTTTACTTTTAATTCACTTCCATAAATGTTCTTTTCATTTTTTGAAGCTGCTTTGAGACAATGACCATCGTTAAAAGACAAAAACAGCTCATGTTATGAGAAACAAAGAAGCTCGAAGAACTCATCTGGAAAATTGAGACTCCTTCCATACATGTTACAGAAACATCTCTTTTAAATCATCTCTTGCTACAGAAATGATAAGGTATGAGAAGGAAAGTATTAATATTAACATGTGCTGATGTCAGGGCTGCTGTTAGAGAGAATTAATCAACACCTTCTGACCAATCAGATACGTGCATATCAATGTGTGAGAGTTTAGAAGACGCCACCTGGAGGATTACAGAGAACTGCAACATTTTATCCCCTCAAATGCCAACATGTATAAATTTTAAATGACTAATAATTTTTTTAAATGGTTTCGAAAGTGCGGCGAGACATCAACTGCTGCACAAAAAAATCGTGATACATAACTGATTAATTTTTTTCCCCATCTCTAGTGTATAAGGTTGTAGATGTCTAACTGTATGTGTCAATGTATATTCCATACACAGACGTTAGTACGTATGAAGTGTGTGTGTGTGTGTGTGTTCACATTCTGTACATCTCACATCACTGCTCTCACATCTCATATCTCAAACAGTTTGGCGGCTCACATGATACCCTGTTTTCAGGCAAGGAGTGTGTGTGTATGTGTGTGTGTGTGTGTGTGTGTGTGTGTGTGTGTGCATGTGTCGGCATCCATGCTGTATGTTTTGTGGAGAGGAAACCCCATTTGCATCCAAAAATTAGTTCATGGACGTAATCTTAGCACTAATCTTGAATCTGAAAGTGTGTGTATAAAGCTCACACAGGGAGAGAGAGAGGTACAGAGAGAGAGAGAGAGAGAGAGTTCTCAGTTCTATGTTGATGTGCTTTGAGGGTTTTCCTTGCTCTATATTTAGCAACCTTAGATCCCTAAGATGTAACCGGAGAATGTGCTCACTCGGCCATGCTCTCTCTCTCTCTCTCTCTTCATCGATATTTGGCAGAGCAGTTCGGAAACTAAACTGATACAGTACACTACTCTGCTCTCTCACTCTCTCTCTCACTCTCTCTATCTCTCACACTCAGTCTGTTTTCCCGCCCTGTTCCCATCTCTTCCCTCTTCGTCGCAATCTCTGTGGATCGAGTTTAACGACAAGTCTAAAATAATCTCAGCCGTTACTAGCTTCTGTGTCCTGCCCTTTTTCTCTCTCTCACACGTACACGTACACGTACATGTACACACACACACACAGTGTATTCCTGCGAACCTTAGCAAGGAAATAATTTCCGTCTTTATTTTCCCCACACACACGAGAGAGAGAGAGACTGCTGAGGGAATGTGTGTTTATAGCTGCTATAACGTGAGTGAGAACAGGAACTCACTCGTCTCACGGACGTTCCATGATGTTAAATGTAACTACAAATGGATAGTAACAATAACGTGGGACATTGGTTAAGAAATAAAAGAATTGTTGGAGAAGTACGGTGATAAGAACAATACAACATGTCAGGATGTGCAATTAGAGGAAAATAATCAACTTACTGTGAAATTTTTCCTTCTCCATTTGCTTTTATTGTTGTTTCCCATCGTTTCTTCTTTTCTCTGTTACTAACTTCTACAATTTCCCTTTTTTTCTTTTCCTTTTCTTTATTCCTTCATTTCTTCTTTACTCACCACTATAAAACCCATCCTTTCCTCTTTTGTTCCGTTCTTCTGCTCTCTGGCATTTCCTTCCATCCTTCTTCATGTCTTTCTTGATTTGTTCTTACTTCGTTCTGTACTCACCACCGTATGTAATACCTTTCCTTTCCTCCTTCATTCCTTCCTCTTACAGTTCTGCTAGGGTCCTGATTCTCTGCTACACCTCTCTCACCATCCTTCCATCCTCAGCACCATTTCTTCCTCTTTTTTCTCCACCTTTTCTTTTCGCCTTCACCTGACCCTGCCCTGTATAAACACTTTACTAAACCTGATAATTTTTTCCTTCTTTTTTCCATTTTAGCAAGCGTTCCACTCGCACCACTCTGCGAACAGCACGGCCACGGTGCCCCACTTCTCTCCGTTCCAGGATCCCTTCTTCATCGTGGAGACCATGTGCATCTGCTGGTTCTCCTTCGAGCTGCTGATGCGCTTCGCCTCCTCGCCGAGCAAAATGTCCTTTTTCAAGGAATTGATGAACGTCATCGACTTCTTCGCCATCATCCCGTATTTCGTCACACTGGGCACAGAGCTAGCTCGGTCCAAAGGTGGCACGCCCGCCATGTCCTTGGCCATCATCCGTGTCATCCGTCTGGTGCGAGTCTTCCGTATCTTCAAGCTGTCACGCCACTCTAAAGGCCTGCAGATCCTGGGCCAGACTCTGAAGGCCAGCCTGAGGGAACTGGCGCTGCTGATCTTCTTTCTCTTCATCGGCGTGGTGATCTTCTCCAGCGCCGTCTACTTTGCAGAGGTCGACAGCCCCGACACTTCCTTCACCAGCATCCCCGAGGCCTTCTGGTGGGCCGTCGTGTCCATGACAACGGTCGGCTACGGCGACATGTACCCAGTTACAGTGGGGGGCAAGTTAGTGGGCTCCATGTGTGCCATCGCTGGTGTCCTGACCATCTCACTTCCTGTCCCTGTCATTGTGTCCAACTTCAGCTACTTCTACCATCGTGAGATGGAGTGTGAGGACAGCCAGGAGTACACACATGTCAACACGTTGCTGTGGGAGAAAGAGAAAGGGGACAGCGAGGATGAGGACGGGGATGGGGATGAAGAGCCCGACTATGCACCCTTGGAAGGAGGCGTGGACTGCAGAGGGATCTGTGCGCCGCTCAATGGCACACTACTCGCCGGATTGTGTGCTGGGGAACAGAGAACGGGCAATGTGTACCGAGGAGAACCGCTCGTCACGCAAGTGTGAGAGATAGAGAGTGAGAGAGAGAGAGACCAGGGTTTCCATCCACTTGTTCAAATTCTAATCCTACATTTTCATTAGAATGATTGTTTTGAGATTTTCTCAGTTTTTTAGTCATTATTAAAACTAGTCCTGATGCATTAAGTACCCGATCCAAACAAACTGATTTATCAAAACCATCTTGTCAAACTCGTCTTCTGTTCCTCACTAACAGCTTTAATTCCTACCTGCAATCAGTCCTGACTTATTGCTTGATGCACAACTTAAACTTGTAATAGCAACTTGTGTCAAGCAGGACCGAATTCAAATCCAACTTCAATACACTTAAATCTATTCCTTAGGTAATATATTTTGAGAAAAACGCCAAACAGGCCACGAGCAACAAACTACCAGTGATAAATTCGGACTGGTTTGAAATATTACGTTCCCCTAAGCAACGTCTCCCTCAGGTGCCTCCATGTGCACCGATCATACTATTTCTAGTGGTGTCTATATATATGTAACATTTACTGTATAGTGGTACCTCGGCATACAAACGCCCCATTTCGCTGCAGCATACAAAGCATTTTCAGCATACGAGTGAACAAACCAAGACGAACCGATTGCCGGCTAATTTGCACATATGTCCGAGAGCCGTTCAAAACTTGTTAGTGTCAGTGGAAAGCCAAGCGAAGCAAATTTGTTTGTTTTTTTTGCATTTTGTGCAAGATTTAGTGAAGCACCGCGGGTCCCAAGAATATTATCAAGACCGCAAGCAAGAAGAAAAGGGAGCCGCTTTCAGTTTGATTTTTCAAGTAGCCAGTGGCCAGAGGAATCATAAATTAAAGTTAAGTGAGGTTTAATGTCTATTTATTTAATATTTAACTTGTTAAATGTTTTGATTGTTTTCATATGCAAAAAATATGACTATAGTGTTGGAAATTGGTAATATTGGTAATATTTTTGGGTGGCTGGAACGTATTATCTGCATTTACATTATTTCCTATGGGACAACGAGTTTCACAATACAACATTTAACTTCAAGAACTCGCCTCCAGAACAGGTTAAATTTGTGCGCTGAGGTACCGCTGTATTCGCCAAAAGAGAAAGTATGCTTTAATATTAATCTATTAAAAAACTTATGGCACCCCCCTGGTGGTTCGACAGCCCAAAGTGATCGATTTTTCCACTTGGAGCACTAACAGTATTTACGGTATAAGTGGCTGAAATCTACAGTGTAGCAGGTACATGGTTATTAAAAGCAGGTTTATAAAAGATGCTGTCGAGGGGAATGTCTCAAAAGAAAGCACTTTGCTGTTTAATTTTGCCTTTCGAAAATGATGATGAGGCAATGTAATAAATAAAAAGCAATCCTTGTCCAAAACATAATATAAACTATTTATAAATACAAAATTTTTTTTTTGTATTTTTGTATTTAAAAAAATAACATCCATCCATAAACTAAATATGTAAACGCTTTGGATAACTTGAGCATAGGTTACCTCTGTGTAGGTACAGTCCTAAGACTCCCTTTAAGAGTTTAACAAAAACACTATGCAACGATTATTATTTTTTTTCCCACTAAATACATTATGTGGATGGAAACAGACCTGGTGTCGGAGAGAGAGAGAGAGAGAGAGAGAGAGAGAGAGAGAGAGGTGTAAAGTGAAGAGAAACTCCTTCGTCCAGCTCTATGTGAGACACCTGGATGGAGTTATAAGAGATAAACTGAAAAATGACAAGAGACAAACTGAACTGAAACAGGAACCAGACGACGTTACAGGACTCACACCATCATCACAAAGCCACGCTAAAGGAACAATGTGGGGAAAAGATGTACTGTTTGTTTTTTTATGGAGACAATCAGCCTGATGGTTTCTTCTTTATTTAATTTAATTTCATTTAATTTCATTTTATTATTTGTACTGTAGCTAACATATGTCTATTTCACTTGGACTATTTCCCATTACACCACAGCACCGACAAATTCTTCTTCTGGGGAGTTGATTCATTTTCTGTAAAAGCAGCTCCAATGGGTTTGTTAATGTTCTCGTTCTAGTACATAATCTTATTTACTTAATTTATAAACACTTATGGAAGGAGTCTCCAGTGTTAGTGCTGAAAAGCTGTAACTTTTCCAACAGATTCCATTTCCATAAATAAGAGTGTGTCATTCTTTAATGAATAAACACACAGTGCTGTGGTGTAAGAGGAATAAAACACAGACTTCATTCACACAAACCTAATAAACTATCATTTCTTACTATACAAATGTGCTTTCTCCCCCTCCAAACATTTCCTTTAAACACTGGCTTGCTAACCATTACACACATACAAAACTATGACATCACAACCAAGACCAGTATATTCATTCGCTTCTAAACTATTTATCTATATTCGTGTAAATGTTTCTATTTCTTTATTATTATTATTATTATTATTATTATTCATGAAGTTGTTGTAATGCTTGGCTCTGTGTGGAAATTGCACTTAAATTAAATTGTTGTGGCAGAAATATTTTTACTAGACAGGAAAGGAGCTCCATCATTAAATATACAAATAGCACTCGATAGAGAGAGAGAGAGCGAGAGAGAGAGAGAGAGACAGAAGTAAGATGGACATAATCTTAAAGAGAACACAACATGTCGTATAATATAACATTATATCAAGGAAAATTAAGCTAATGTGATTTATTTGTCCATGTACTGTATGTATGAGAGAGACAGAATGAGTGTGTGTGTGTGTGTGTGTGTGTGTCTTATTCTTTTTAAAACTTGTATTTATCCTAAGAACCAGTGTGAATCTTATTTACAATGTATTTAATAATTAATAAAGAGTATTTTCATCAGTGAAATTTTTATTCTTTTCTCTTTCTTCAACTTTATTATTTTATTTATCTGTTTTACTGAACATGTTTAAAGTCTTTCGCCACACTCCTGAGTTTGTAGGGAGAACCATAAGGAAGTTTGTTAGAATTTGGAACGGCTCATTGTGTTTTTGTTTTTATAAATAAAATAATGCTTTAAAGTTTTTTTTTTATGTAGTCACCAACTAAAGAACATAGTAGCATGTATACACTTTAATACTAAATCCATGGCTAAATCCCTCTGCGCACTAAACTACTACATCATACTTTCTGTAAGTAAATTGTAGACGGTACTGTAAGTTTGTAGACAGCCTGCAATGGTTCAGCATGAGATTGGCACAGTTTGTAGGGGATTACATCATAATGCTAAGTACATCATGAGTATGTTGTACAATTTTATGCCTAATCCATAACAAGTCGTAACTGATTAAGTCGGGGGTTGAGCCATCAAGAATTTAATTTAATTTAAGCAGAATTCAGCGCACAGTTCAGTAAGGTGGGAAAGTGTGAGAAAACCTCTAATTGTTATGAAAAGCACTGACACTGGAGACTCCTTCCAAACATCTTCTTACAGAGCAACGAATATGCATCTTTTATCTGTAAATGAGCTGTTGCTATAGAAACAACAGGGTATTTAAACCAGTGCATTAATATAAACCTGTAACAGAGCTGATGTTATAGAAAATTAATCAACACAGTCTGACTAATCAGAATATAGAATTCTACACATAATGGTAACCAAAAAAAAAAAAACGATGAGTGGGCCCAAGCACCTACACCATTGCTGCCTGGGCGCACCACACAACCTGTGTGCTTTTTGAGCATCTTAAGACCTCCAAAAAGTCCTGGATGCTGGGAAAATTGCCACAGTTGAAAAATCTCTTCATAAATTTGCAAAAAAACAGATAGTATATAGATTTTTACAAGTCTAATCTATCTATCTACAGTATCTATCTATCTATCTATCTATCTATCTATCTATCTATCTATCTATCTATCGTATATACACACTGTATATGAGTTTAAGCTTAGTTTTGCTGGCTAGAAGCTCAGCAGCTCACAATGTCCTAAATCTACCTACAGGAGGCGCTGGGGTCATAATAAAGCACATAAAAATGATCAATGAACAACTATTGATTTATTTATTGTGACGTTTTATTATTTATTTATTTATTTATCTAAAATTAAAATTAAAAGTATTTCTAAATCTAATAGTTGTTATCAAATAATCAAGTAAAAAATATGTACATTTTTAAATCGTTATTCATTACCCACGAGTAAAATAATTTTTATTAGGATTAAAATGAATTTATTGGGTAGCAGTATAATCATTAGTGAACGTGGACATTTTTTTAGCAATACTTTTCTTTAAATATTTTTTACATTTTACGATTTAATTTAAACTAAATACCTCAACATTTATTATTGATTAATAAATTCTCTGTAATATATGTATCGTATTGTTGACATTTTAGTGTTTTTCTCCTATTTCTTTTCTAAAATTATTTTCTTTATTAATGTATTATATCCGATTACACACACAAAGTAATAATGAGTAAATTATAAAGAGTAAATTAGACGAGGAAAAGAGGGAGCAGACCTGGTGGTGTTAACCGGCTGGAAGGTGGACTAGATGGATTCATTAGTCTGAGGAGCGCTGGGCTTGTGACGCCCATGTAACCTCAGCCAAGTCACTAACTATCGTGTATGTAAATTTGACTTTATAACAAAAAATGTAACAAGTTCTCTCGCAAGTTAGCTAACATTCCTAATGTATACTTCTTTCCAAAATGAAAACCCACTCAGCATGACTGACATCTATGTAAAGAAACAGCGTACAGCTAGTTCACATTTCAGCTGAGAAGCTCCGTATAATGAACACACTTAACGAGCTAACTTTGCTCACACTTTGCATCGCCTCTCTAGTATGAACTCTCAAGAGTGTATACGAGGTGTGTGTGTATATATAAAGTGTCTGCTCATTGCAGGCTTAACCATTGATTAGCATCTTGTAGCCACGGACAGGACGCCAAGCCATGAGGGTACTCTAGTGTTATGCCATTTCAATGTGTTAGCTTGGCTTGTTGTTCTCCCTGGGTTATCTATGCAAAATACTACATACACCATCTTAGCTAATATCAGTCTGATTCCTGAGGACAAATCTCGAAAGAATTTTTAGTTGCCTTGGTCAATTTGTCGTTTTTATCCATCATGTTAATGACACTATATTAGGCAGGTCTGTCCTCATGCAACATCTTATTTAAGCTTCTGTCCTCTTCTGTCCTCTCTGACATCCTCTGATCTCTAACGTCATCTCCGGCGGCTGGGAGAGACGACTCGTGGAGACCGGCGTTTTTACAGCCATCTGTCTCTTTCACTCTCTCTCTTTCTCTCTCTCTCTCTCTCTCTCTCTCAACTTCTTTTTCATCAGTTGTCTTTCTGTCTTACAGCAGATTAAGTGTAATGATGTCTTAGGGTTCAGCCAGTCCTTTATCCAGGAATTATTATTAAAGCAGTAAATGTCCTAACAACACCTCAGCGTTAAAACAACAAAATGATGAGATTCTGAGATTTTATTACTTCACACTTGATCTGAAAAGGGACGAGAGGAATAAATGTCATTTTAGACTGGCCGAGAGACAAACACTCATACTGACACGGGAAAACAGAGAAAATATAGTAGTAATAATAAGCAGAAATATTTGCATAAACCAAACACAATTCGGTAGGGAAATAAATAAATAAATAAAAATAAATAAATAAATAAATAAATAAATAACCACTAAATTGAGACAGAAATAAAGCTTGATTAAATGATTAATAGAAGCAAAATTAAAAGACAATATAAAATAAAAAAAATCAAAATAAACAGCTTTGGATTACATGGATTGGGCTCTTCGTACCTTTCCTAAAAGTCTAATTATTAGTAAGTATATTTAAATTAATAAAATATATCAAACTCAAAAAGTATATATATATATATATATATATATATATATATATATATTAGGGCCGGGACTCGATGAAAAAAATTAATCTAATTAATTAGAGGCTTTGTAATTAATTAATCAAAATTAATCGCATTTAAATCGCATATAAATA